>JBBPTO010000455.1:0-29908 GCA_038094155.1 Pulveroboletus cf. aberrans
GGGCTGATCACATCACAATGTCCTGTAGAGTAAATAAGCTTACATATGCAATGATGAAATAAATTGTGAAATGTCAGTCTTTGATGCTGGACCTTCCTTGGAGCTGAACTACATCTGATGGGAATCTTCGAAGTCATTAGGTTGATCGGTCTATGAACTCTGTGGTTCAAACAGGCAGAATTTGAATCCCACAACTTTGCAAATCAATTAGGAGCATGGCAGGGAAGACAGCAAGAAGATGGTGAGAATCCTAACTTGGACATAAGCATATCTCTGTCTTCTCTGGGTCAAAGAAGCAGAAAGAATGACAAATTGAGAAGAGACAAGTTGTCATTGGCAGGCTAGTTTTCCTGTGGATATGTGACATTTCAGAAAAGAACAAGGTTATATCAAGGGCATGCACCACTGGTAGTAGCATAGAAATGAACTGCTCAAATCTCGCCCTCTCAACCTTATTTGCAAGACCAGTGCCCAGCCTATCTTATAAGGTTGAACATATGATCTTCCTTCTGTGCATGCAACATAAGAAGATGGCCCATCAGTGTATGGTGGTAGCTAAATGGATGCAAGTTTGGTCAGTGGATTCTTGTTATATCCCATACATTCCAGTCAACTCTGACCTCTGGAACAACTCCACTACTACCTCCAGTGACATCTTACCAACTCCTACTCTCCAAAACTCTGGACTAATCATAGATATCCTTACATACTCCCTTTGTTCTGTATTTAGTTTAGCTTTGCTCTTTGATCCCTCTGATGCTGTGTAGCACAGCTCTGGCCTGTTCCTGGCCTGGAGCACAGCTCCAGCATATGATCTCTCTGACCTCTGACTTACCTATTTACATAGCCTCTGATTTCCCTCTGTATATATACTCCGACTCTGTATGTAGATAGCTCCAGCCTGAATATCATCTTAGACTCCTCCACTGTTCTCTCTCTGAGTTCCTCTGATGTGTCTCTGATCAAGAAGGCCATGAGAGTGCAGAGATGTGACACACAAGTCATGCATTGAGCCTTCACCCCTCTGGACATGATCCTCTGGACCTCTGGCTGTCTCTGGCCATTCCTCCCCTCTGACCTCCATTCTCTGACCAGAGTTTGAGCGGAGAAGATCTGGTCTTAACAATTCTTGCTCATGAGGACTTACTTGTATAACAAATGGAGTTTAGGCTGGAGCCCACCCTATACTGGGCTGTATTGTTGCCATCTGAGATGGTTTTCCATCTTTTTCTCCAGTCCACTGTTCATCAACCACTGTTTGCTGAATCAATTGTTTAGTTCCTTTTTATTGCCTCCCCAGTGATAATGGAAATGACTTGCAAAATTCTTGAAGTCTGTCAAGGTATTGAAGAACTGGTGCTTTGTGTGCAGTGCATCTTGATGGGGTGACAATCCCCTTCTCTGTCCACTCCATGGTCTTCCACATCTCCTATGCCTCTCAGTTGATCTCTCCTCTATCTTCAATAATTCCATCATCCATCTACCAAGTATTGAGGCTTTTCATCAGGTCTCTCATCTCCACATCACCAATGCATGGGCTGTGTGGCCAGGTTTATCTATTGGAATCAAAGATCTCCATCAAATCACACACCTTTCTCTGTGTTTTTCCAGTGTCTGCATATAGCCTACTATTTTGAGGAAGATTCTCACCCTTGAAGGTCTTGAGGTTTTGGTGCTCTGGCAGTGGCCCTTTGTGGATTACAGTGAAGCCCACTGGTATATGGAGGCTCACCAACTGATTGACAGGTACATTGTGGTGCTGAATGCCAACCTTTTTATCTGCCACATGGGGGATGATGGGTTTTGGAAGTATGCTGAGCACCTGGTCCATTGGTGTGTAAGAAATAATGGTGAGGAGGATCCATATAGGGTGGCACACACCAGATTGCTGATTAATTTGCAGTGAAACCCTTTGAAAGTGATATCTCCCTTGTGGTGCCCCAAGTTTTCCTGCTTGACTTGGAAGGCCTGAACTCAGGAACAGAAATGAAACCAGTCACAGAAGGTGACAGTGATGGATTCAGAGGTCATGGGTCCAGAGGAGTTTGATCACATTGGAGGTTGCATATGAAGTTTAACATAGTACTCCCATAATGCAGTGTTGTGATGACAGTTGTAAATAGCCACTTGAAGTTCATTGCAATCATCATGGTGAAGAGAGGTTGACCAACCTAGACTGCTATAGATCTCCAGATAGGAAACTAGCAGGTCAGCAACACAAAGAAAGAAAGTGAAGGAATGATTGGTTCGTTCCAGGAGAATTGCAGGTAGAGGATCAAGGGAATGCAACTGCAGAGCTTACAGGACTCCTTTGTAGATGATCTAGAAGAGATCCTAATGCTTCAGACATGGCTGACGAGCACAGGACTTGATTTTTCCAGGATTAAGAGAGAAAGAGAAAAGATCCAGATACAACTGGATTGATGAGGACTGAAGACTCCCACTCCGAGTGAGTGATAGATTGTTGATTAGATGTGTGTGAAACACAACTTTTATAGTCTGGGCACACCCGAGACTCTAAATAAGCATAAAGAAGGAAAAAGAAGGAAGCATCCAATGTGAATCCAGTGACTGGATTACAATACAGAGCGTCCGATATATAGCATCTGGTACACTATAGATATACATAGTAGGAATCCATCTGGTAGAGGGACCAGATAGAAAGGAAATGAATACAAGGAACTGGATATGTACAAGTAGAGCAGACTGGAACTGGATTGGACACAGATAGACATGGATGCTTAATGACTTGACAACAACCTAGTGAAAGTCAAATAGATGTAGAATGACCAGATTTGGACCTAAGGAGCAATGGCTCCTTACAATGGTTACATAGGATACTACAAAGTTTATACCAGCACCAGTATAATAGTGTCTCAAGCTTTGGTACTGAACATGGAAGAGCATAATGATAGTGAAAACTGACCATTTGTACACATCTCATGGATCCTAATTGCCTCTGGGCTTCTTACCAGAGCTGCTAGCACGAGGGCCTTTACCAACCAAACACTTTGTGCCTCTGTGAGAGGACTAATAAGATGCAAGAAAACCAGTAGTGGGGGATGATGTCAAGGGAAGCTGGATGTGCAAAGAGCTTGAGGTTGCTGTGTGAGAGATGGGAGTGTTGCAAGAGAGATAGGGAACAGCAGTGCTGAGATCATGTTGACCAGTGGATTTTCAATCCATGTTATCAGCATCAGTACTGAGTTGCAGAGCTCCATCTGACTGGCACCACTCATAGTACATAGGCCTGCTGCCAGGTTGTGCTCTGTAATTATTAGTGGCTTTGAAACTACCAGTGAAGTGGGCCTGGGCAGCTTGAACATCAGGCTTGAAATCAACTGCCTGCAAACCATCTTCAAGGGTGCTGATAAACTTGGAATGGTCACATATGGGTGCCTTGCTTTTGATGGTGAAGGCACTCCAATTAGTTGACATGGCAAGGTCCAAAGGTATGAAGATGTTGAAGAGCTTGTTGACACCATCCTGAATAGTGCTATCTTGTCAGAAAGGATGAATGAACCTGCAGAGACCCTTCTTCCCTCTTTCAACACAATTCTGCACAATGTTCCAGAATGTGGTAGACCTGTCATCCCAACTCAGCCATGTTGGTGGTAAGAGGATCCTCTCCTTATCTGTTGGCTCTAGCTCCTGTGCCCAATCTTGCTTGGTATCATATGGTCCAGTGAGATTGACCATGCTTCAGACAATGATTCAGAAGAATGACTCTAAGTTGTGAGATGGCACATGAAGAATGTCCTTCCCACTCTTGTCCCAGAGGAGGTGGGTCACCATAAATGGTAGTGTACCCTGAGTGTTAAGTTAGCATTGCCTTGTGATAAAATACATATGACAACACCCACCATGCAATCGAAAGGTTTTGTAGCCTTGAGATTAGGGATGGGCAAGGGGTAGGGTACCAATTCTATGAAGCCAGAAAGGAGGGATGCAAGACCCCAATTGTCTAGAAGGCCAGGTTGAGACTCAGGCTCACCCATGGTGGGCCAATCAGGTACTGCACAATTGTCGTCCCACTTTTTGACCCAAATTCAGACATTCCAAGGGCTTACATTTTCATGCAAAATCTTTCACTCTTTCACTGCAAATTGATGTGCTGGGGGAAGAGTAAATTGATGTACATATGACAGGGATAGTAGATACCAAATGTGAACTCACCTCAGACTGCTTTAAGCAATACTTGAAAAAACTCATGCCTCATTGAGAACCACAGTAATGGTATGATGATGTCTTTCATCACCAGTCAGTAGTGAAACTGCTTCTGAAAGAGTGTCAGAGTCAGTGCACAATGATAAAGAGAGGTACTATTAACCTCCTGATGTTTTACGAGTGAACTGGAAAGGAGAAGAAATTCTTCTGCAAACTTAGTCAGAAATCCTTTGTGAAAGGTGAACTCTGCCTGCTTGATTGTATCAGGACCTGCTAATTGATCAAGGAAGTACCCTTTGGATATCTGTGTGATGGAGGGCCAGCTATCCTTCACAGCTACTTCAGATGGGAGAGGACAGGTATGTTGAGAATCAAGGGTAGGTAAAGAAGCGTCTTTTGATGATGAGGCTTGGTCAGCCTTGGAGAGCAATGACAGAAACTCTTTTCATAGTACTTCATTGATATGCCAGGAACTGGGCTTCCAACCCAATATTAGAGGCTTCACAATGAAAATCCAGGTACAATGCCCTATCACATACATTATATATTGGCTTGACAGGAAAAAATCATGCCCATATATGTAAGTGCCTTTTGACTGAAGACACAGGCCAGGAGCTGGAGTCTGAGACTGCCCTGGTGCATGCAAAACTCATTGGGAGTCTGCCCAATGTTACCATATCCAAGAAGATCCAAGGCACCCATGGGCATGGCTGCAAGGTAATTGAGAAAAACAAGGGGGTCATCCTTGATGTTGAATAATTCACAGGCTATCACATTGCCATGATTCATCAGACATACAGACAGATGGGGTCCACATAGAGTAGCATCCAGTATATGGCATCAAGTGTCCTGCTGGTTGAACATATATCATGTGTAAGTGACCACCTCAAAAAGTGCATCCTTGCTGAGCTTTGGGTCCATGCTGTACTTGACCTGTAGGACAGACAGAACATTGCTGAAGTCATGGAGGGGCTGACCTGCAGTTTTGAGCAAGAGCACCAGGTCAGGCTTGAGTCTACCTGCTCCCATGAGGGGTATATTGGCCATAGACTGGAACTCATGGTGTAGAAAACAGGAGTTCTCTACAGTGATATCCGGAGTTTTCCCATGGTCTGATAGCCTCTATCTTGTGCTCCTACCAAACCTGAGGCCATTTCACTGCCATTTGTCCCAACCTGAGTCAAGCCAGTTGAAGTCCAAAGGTTAGTTTTGAACCTGATGTCCAGACCTGAGTTCCTGCACACTGGTCCCAGTGTTCCTGTGCCTCAGAAACCATTCCCATGCTCTGGATTCGGTCGGGTTTTCACCTTTTTTATGTTTCCCTTACTATACTTCATTCAGGTATGCCTGGATTAGACTTTTGTACCTAGGACTTTGTCCCTAGACAGTGTGCAAGTAACCACCACCATTCCTAAGCCTATAAGTCCGGTTCTCTAGTCTTTTTCCTACATTTTCCTACAAGTCCCCTTCAAGTCCTGCAAGATTAGTTGGTTTCCTAGCCCTACTGAATGGGGGGAAAGCCAGACTCGAGTTTTCCAGTGTCCTGTGGACATTCAGTGAGCCTTTCCTATAGTCCTTTTCTCTTTCTTTGCAATTCCATTGGGTCAAGATACACACTTGCACCCCTATTTCTTGCATAGGACTACACTCCAGAGTCCTTTTGCTACTTTGCAATGGCTTGGAAGTGAGGAGTCCAGAAAGGGTTGGTCCCTGGTTTCTGTGTTGTGCTTGTAGATGCTCTGAGTCAGCCTTTCTAAAAAAGAACTAATCTCTCTCCTGTACTCCCTGGATGAGCCCAGCCTCTTGTATGGTCAATGTAGATCAACTTCCATCCATTTCCCATTCAATGAGTGGTAGCATCATTGGCAGAGAATTGGCCCAGGTCCTGAGGTATGAAAACACCATTGACTATGAGGGACTGGAGTAATAAGCAATAGTAATCAGGGTGGAGATCACCAAGAACTTGAGGATGGAATATGGCATCCATCTTGTTGACAGAAACATGATGTTTGTGGAAATCACCCATGTTGGTGGCAATGTGGGTTAAGAGCTGAAGTGTGGGCATATGAATGATGCCAGGCAAAACAGCCTGGCCAATTTAAAGAAAGTCATTAGGCATTAAGGAGTAACAGTTTGGGTGCACTTACCTTTGTCTGTCAGGCCTGGGCATTGTTAGGTGAGTACAGCATAAAATTGAAAAACTGAGAAAGCACAGCTTCAACTTGTGCCACTTTGTTTGTTATGCCAGAACTACTACTTACCCTTCTAGGCTTCATTTTCTAAGTACTTGGAGCTGGAGACATTGTGGTTGAGTAGATTGCTGCTGGTGTTCAAGGAGGTAAGAACAAGGGCAAGGGAGCAGGTGAGATGTGTTAATCAAAGGGTCTGATTGCAAGTTGAGATGATCTGGAGCCAGCACTGCCTTGTCAGTGTTATTTGTCCTGGCCCTCTCTTGCTGTTTGACTTATGTTCATGGGTGAGTCAAATGGTGAGTATGACTTCTAATGTAACTAAGGTGAGACCAATGCACATAATACTCATGACAATTGTGTGACTCAGATTGTGAATCAAACAGCAGTAAGGCTTCAAACCTTGCTGTTCAACCTGCCTCTGAGTCCTCTCAAAGTTCTGGACTGACCCACCACTTACTCCAAGAAGCAGCTCAGGTTCTCCCACCTACCAAACACCCTGAAACTTGTGTGTCTGTCACCCCCAGATGATATTTACTTGCCATCATCATTCCCTTCCTCAGAAGGAACCTTCCCTGTGCTCTTCCCCTCGAGGCTTCCAGAAGGCAGGGGATTGGATGAAGAATTACTATCTTTGATGGAAGGCTGTGATTCTGACTTGACAAAACAGAGTCTGGGTGTAGGGGACTTTGCTGATACCCATCTGACTCCTCATGCAAGCCTATGCTGGATCTGAATTGGTGTCAGATTGGAATCAAATCTCAATAAAGAACTGCTCCCTGCATGAACTTAGGCTTAATGCCTAATGACAGGGGAAAAATCAGTGAGGGGTAATTATTATTTCAACTGGACTAGTGTACTGTACATTTTGTCTTCCTCTGTGCTCAACAAACTGGGTCAACCATATGGCAGGCCACTCAGGCTGTTTCAAGTTGCTATGTACCATTATTGCAAATTTTTTATTTACCATTTTGCTTGTGAATATACTAATGGGTGGTCACTTTAGGTGTGGTGCTGAAGCCTGTACTGGTTGAGCTTTTGACAATAGTCAAAGTGTAACCCTCCACCACTCAAGCTATATCCATTATCAAGCTTTCACTAACAGGCTCTGTGAAAAGTGTCTGGTCAGGGTGCCTTCACCCCCCAGGATTGCCCCCTTAGACTCCTCCTCTGAGCCCTTACCCAAGACAGCATGACTGGAGGCCTCTTCTTCAGATTTGCTTTCCATTGCCTGGGCTTGTCAGCTCTCACCCATACCCACCAATGGCAGTTTTATGGCCATTCCAGCAGGATCTTCTGATGTTGACTTGAATGACAATGAGAGCCTCTGAGTCCAGAGCAGCTCTGATGTTTCTGGCAATTCCAGACCAGTTACCACAGACCTGTCATTGTGACCACCACAAACTTGGCATTTACCAGCCTGCTTCAGGGACATGTTGCCCAAGCCAGCACCACCCATATGTCCAGAGCATTGCGATCCCATGACTTCTGTGATTCCCCATATTGTCCTACACATATTTGACACTTTTAAAACAGTTTTCAACACCTTTGAAATTGCATGCAAATACCGACACTGGCCAACTGTCATATCCCGTGCAACCGAGTCAACCCCGACCTCCAGAACAACTCCGCTACTACCTCCGGTGACATCTCAGCAACTCCTGACCTCCGGAACTCCGGACTTATGCTAGATATCTTTACGTACTTTCCTTGTTCTGTATTTAGATTAGTCTCGCCCTTCTGATTCCTCCGATGCTGTGTAGCACAGCTCTGGCATATGACTTCTCCGACTCCGTCTTACCTATTTACATAGCCTCCGATTTCCCTCCATATATATACTCCGACTCTGTATGTAGATAGCCTTAGCCTGAATATCACCTTAGACTTTCTCTTCCAACCTTCTCTGGTTCTCTCCGATGCGTCTCCGACCAAGAAGGCCATGACAGTGCGAAGGCGCGACACACAAGTCCTGCACCAAGCCATCACCCCTCCGGATGCTCTCCTCCAGACCTCCAGCCATCTCTGGCCATTCGACCCCCTTGACCTCTGATCTCCGACCGGAGTTTGAGCGGAGGAGATCTGGTCTTAACACCAACCTACAATCCTGATCATTCAGCCCACTGTCACAGCTCCTACTTGACCTCTGCCACCACCTTGGCCATGGAAATCTATGTCAGTTTGGCATCTCATGAACTGGATGTTATCAGAAAGCAAGGAAAAGTCAATGAAAGAAGTAACTTGCTTGGCTCATTTCATTATTACAATGAGGGATTTCTGTCCTGAGGATTTGCTGAACTTCAATGTCTGTGCTGAGATGAAGTGGTTTGATGAATTGGAAAAGAACCTCAGTTCTGATCATTCATTTTGAAAGGATGTCCAAAGAGAAGCACCACTCAAAATATTGATACCTACTCAAGAGTGAAATATACAGGAAAATGGCAAAGCATTTATGGTTCCAGACTTCTTTTATCAGAGGCTAACTGCGGTGGTTGAGTCAGTGTTCTTGGGCCATTCATCAAAATGGTTTCACATGACACCTTTCAAATGGATTTGGAAATCTACTGCTGGTGACAAGCAACAGATATATGATGAACTTTATACATTGAATGTTTGAAATCAGGCACATGATGAGCTACAAAAGCAGAGGCAGACAAATGGTTGCTCTTTAGAGTGAGTCATTGCAGGACTGATGTTCTCTGACAGCACTTACCTTGCATAGTTTGGCCATGTTTCAGCATGGCCAATCTATCTGTTTTTTTGGCAACCTCTCCAAGTATGTATGAGCTCATCCTGACATGCCAGGCACATGTCACCTGGTGGGCATTATTCCTAAGGTATGCCTTAACTTTCATCTGACTCAATGAGTTGACATTCTGACTCCATTAGCTCCCTCGTTCCCTTAAAGCCTTCATCTTCCAGTTCACAAACAAGACCAATCAATCTGATGTCCTTACCCATTGCAAGTGAAAACTTATTCACACAGTATGGAAGGTTTTGTTAGATGAGGAGTTCATGAAAGCCTATACTAATGGTATCATGGTGAAGTGCTATGATGGTGTGTACCATCAGATGTTTCCTCAAATTTTTACCTATTCAGCAGACTATCCTGATAAGCAAGGATGATTTCATATGGAGTGTCAAAATGTAACACCTCCAATCTCTGGTCCTCTCTGAGGTCATTCACTACAACTCTGAGGTCGACACACACCAAGTCCCTCAACTCCACTCCAGAGCATCTCAGAGTTGATCATTGAAAAGAGGTTGACCAACCTAGACTGTTATAGGTCTCTGGATAGGAAAAGGACAGGTCAGTAATGCAAAGAAAGAAAGTGAAGGAATGATTAGTTTATTCTAGGGGAATTGTAGGTAGAGAAACAAGGGAAGGCAACTGCAGGACTTACAGGACTTCTTGGTAGATGATCTAGAAGAGCCCCTAATGCTTTAGACACAGCTGACAAGCACAGGACTTGATTTTTCTAGGATCAAGAGAGAAGGAAAAGAGATTCAGATATGACTGAATTGATGAGGGCAGAAGACTCAGACTCGAACTGAGTGATAAATGATTGATTCCTTTTCCTGTGCTGTGTGTGAAACATAACTTTTATAGTCTGGGCACACCTGACACTCTAAATAAACATAAAGAAGGGAAAAGAAGGAAGCATCTGACATGAATCCAGAAATAGATCACAATACAGGGTGTCCAGTACATAGCATCTCATACACTATACATATAGTAGAAATCCATCTGGTAGACAGACCAGATTGAAAAGAAATGAATACAAGAAACTGGATATGTACAAGTAGGGCAGACCAGAACTGGATTGGACACAGATCAACATGGATGCTTGATGACTTGACAATGACCTAGTGAAAGTCAAATAGAGGTAGAATGACTGGATACAGATCTAAGGAGCAATGGCTCCTTACATCATTCATCTATGTAATGTCCTATTTCTTATCTCAGACCTGATATTGCCTATTCTGGACATCATGTCAGTTACATTGCAGTTTAGCACTCGCATCTCTGTCCCTATTTAGGTACTCAGCATTGTCCTTGCTCCCTCAGTTGTTCTACCATACTACTGTGCAACAGCTGAGGTAAGCTTTGAGATACTTTTCTCCACTTTACTTTACTTATGTCTGTAGTCTGGGTATCTCTACCCCTCATAGGTAAATACAGTTGTTCTGTCATACCACTGTGCAATAGCTGAGTCTGGGTATCTCTATCCCTCATAGTGCACAGATTTTGACATGGAGTTTTGAATGGATGTACTCAACTTTGTTTATAGAGTGCTCTTGGCCATGATTCAAGACAAGAGCAAATACCCTTGTCCCTTCTGTCTGATCCTGAAGGATCAGTTCCACCACCTTGGCCAGCAAGTAGATATTGTTGCAAGGCTCACACAAATCCACAAATATTTGCAGGCACATGTTATTGTTGCCCATGATGCAATCTATAAGTTTGGTGCTTCAATCAAAGGTACCATATCAGAACAACATCTGAAGACAACCTCAATTGGTCCAACCCTGGTAAGCAACATGACTGAGAATGTATATTTGTGGGACCGCTCAACAGTGTCATTTCATAGAACTCATTCACTGAGATTCTAGGTTCTCTGGGATGCAATATATTTTCAGTGCTGACAGTAGATCTAATGCACAAGTTTGAGCTTGGAGTCTTCAAATCAGTATTCAGGCACCTGTTAAGTCTACTGTATGCTGTCAACTGTGACATAATAGAAGTCCTTAACCAATGGTGTGTTCTGATTACAAGAATGGTTATATTCCAATACTCCCATCTTAGTTTCCATCAAATACCTTCTTTTGCCCAAGGAGCTATTCAGCAATTCTCCCCAGATGTGTCAGAGATATAGCAGCAGGCGGCCTCGCATTTTGAGAACATGCTGCAGGTCTAGTACTTTTCACATCACTGACATTCATGGCATGAACTTAACTCTCACAGTGTGCTATTCCCATATTGGAAGGGTTGCTTTCAGGAGAACATGATGACATCATATGGTTTGACTTGCCCAATGGCATGCACTTGCCAAGCTTCAACTCCACACTGAAACATCAGTTGAGCTACTTGAACAGGCCACACAATACCTTGGGCAGCAATCACACAAATTCAAAGAGTGTACATGCTCTTCATTTCCATGACCAAACTACCCTCAGAAGTTTCATCACAATACAGATGGATAGAGGACCAACTGAAAGATCTGGTCAGTGCTAATGCAACATCAACCCTCTGAGCCAGTGACAGCATGCCACATCCAAAGTTGTTTAACTTATCCATGTACAAGACACATGTTGAAGAGAGGTTGAATGACCTAGACTGCTATGGGTCTCCGGACAGGAAACTAGCAGGTCAGCAACACAAAGAAAGAAAATGAAGGGACGATAGGTTTGTCCCAGGGGGAATCCATAGAGTAGAGCTCCATGGAAGAGAACCACAGGACTTACAGGAGGCAAAATTGATGTTGATCAGGAAGAGCTTCTATGCTTCAGACATGGCTGATGAGCATAGGACTTGATTCTTCACTGATCAGGAGAGAAGGATGAAGAGATGATCACAGACATGGCTGGATCACTAAAGATGACAAAGAACTGAACTCAGGATGGACAGAAGATAGATGGCAGATAGATAGATGATATTGTGCTCTGTGTGAAACATGACTTTTATAGTCTGGGCACACCTGAGACTCTAAATACATGTAAAGAGCATGACCAGATTGAAAACTGGATCATTGGATCAATGTATCCAGTGACCAGGTCAACGGGACTGGATTGACTGGATGTACAAACAGAAGTGTCTGGTGTAGTAAAATGAAGGTTTGACTTACCAACAGGTGACAGATGAGGACAGATTGGATTGGATATGAGGACTGAATCATACAGGATATGCTGAATATGCTGGATACGAGGACAGGAAACTACTGTTCCCTACAACGTACTTGGACACTACCCCCAGATGATTCTCAAGCTTAGCACATCAGACTCATACACAACTCAGATAGTAAGCAGCTCCTCCTCCAAAGCCTTTGCTAATCTAACTGATTTCAATCAGGAAGAACTTGCTCATTGAGAATTGAAGAGGTTCTACTGGCACACAAATAAACAAGATGTAAACAGTCAATTCACAAAACAAGATGTTGAGATTCTGTGAATTGAACACTAGGTCTTGTGCTCTGTTAATACAGGCAGACCATAGTGCTAATACACTATTCATGTTACTAAAGATCTAGGTCAAGTATTAAGGCTTGACTGTTGTATCAGTCAAACTTAATTAAAGTGTAATCTTAATTACACTTCAGGATCGACCACATGATGATCTAGATGTAGTCTTTATGACTCAGCTATGATGTCATTGGTCTGGAGCTTTCTTAGCTCCACAACAGCTGTGTTGGATCGACCTAGATCCAACTCCACCTATTTCAAATAAGTGGAGCAGCATGACTGATCCTATGATGTCATTCTGATATCATCAACCTTATTCTAGTTACATCGTACACAAATACATACATGTTCCTAGATGTATTTAAAGGCAATAGGTGCCGTGATGTAATTAATAACAAGATTCATTTCCCCTTGAGATCAAGCTTCTAAAAAGCTCTACAAAGGTTGATCTCATCAATCTCACTTAACCCAAACTTGATCACAAGAACTTTAGTCTCTATCTCGGTGAGCATCCTTGACTCACCTCTCTCTTCTCTGCCCTGTGCAACAGGAGTACCCTTGTACCCTCCTGTTAGATTATGAGCCCTGCCTAGGTGTAGTGGGCAAGCAGGCTATATCTTTTGAAATATTTCATCATGCCTCCTGCTCCTGTCTCACAGAGAGACAGAGTTCTTGTTTATGGGTTCTTTGATGCTCTTTCCATCCCCATTGCATGCTTTGGCATTGCTTTGGGACAAGCCTATCGGATCACTGTCAGGCTTTATGAATTTCGATGGAGAGATTCCACTGATGATGATCACTGGTCCCTATTCTATACTGCCATGTTTGATGGCAAGGTTACAATCTTCAGCTGTAGCTTTCATGGAATGGGACTAGAACCCATCAGTAAGGGGGATAATCTTCCACCTAGTCAAGGATCTTCACCTTCTGGTTCTGGAAATTCTGAGACTTTAATTAGTCAACAAGAAAATCCAGAATCACCTCCTGAAAATCTGCATTCATCCAGTGGTTCAAATCCTCCAAGATCCCAAAATTCCGGTTCCAATCCACTGCATCATCCACATCACTCTCCTATAACCTCCATCTCTATTCTTATTCAGGCCATACAAAATGTCTTAGCAGAGCAAGCAGAGTTGTATTGTTGCCTCAAGATCTTTCAAGACTTGAGTCACCTCCTTTGCAACAATCATCTACTCCTCCAACATCTGCTCTGACACTTGCTTCTGAAAAAGACCTTTTTGATGGACCTGATTACACAAGAAGATTCCAGAACTTCCTTTCTTTAGGAAGTTTCCCAGAAGAGCTTAAGATAGGCTTATCAACTGGGACCTGGCTTCTCAAAGAGGTACTTTGATCAATACTTGCAGATTAATTTCCATTTTTAAAAGAGCTACCCACTTCTTGGACTTGGTATTTCCTGGAGTCCCACTTTTTGCTCCCTGTACCTGGTGTACTATCCTCATAGAAAGAGGAGGAGTACATCACTGTGAATTCAATGAAAAGATCCTGGTTGCAAGAAGATCTCCTGAAGATCCCCTTGATCTATATATTACCAAACCATTTTACCAAGTGGTCAAGACCAGTGATGTCACAGAGGTACATCCAGGTATACCAAAGAAGGCACCTTGCACTTGGTGCAACTGCTACTTTCTGAGAGGCAAAGCTCATATCTGCACTGGGAATGATAATCAAATTGTCCAATGAAGGGGCTCTCAGGATCCTTTATTAGCCCACTCAGAATCCCCCTTCATCATCATCCCAGAACACCTCTACTCCCATCTTGATCAACAATACCTCATATCAGGTTGAGATGCTGAACTTCCACTCCTACATTCATTATCTTCCTGTCATCTGCCACCATCACCATCTTCACCCAGACATTCCCAACTTTCATCTGGAGCAAGTACCAGTCCTCCATTGCCTTCATCTTCAGGATGATGGGGTCCCTTTGGATCTCAATCTGCGCCCATTTATGGCCCTTCCAGGGCAAGTAAAGACTGATCACAATGAGTTCCAGAATCTAATGTATCTGAGACAATGGCAACAGCCAAGTTTACTGGATCAATCTGCTGGGGAAAATCTGGTACCGAGTTTCTCTGACCCTGGTTGAACTCCCTCTTCATCTCCACCCAGATTACATCAATTTCGGAGTGTGGCACAGGGGAGTATACTATCAGATCCCATGCCCAAAGGTCTTTTCATTTTCTCATCCATACATTTAACCTCAGACAGTCAACTTTCTAATGCTGAGGCTGGTCAATCCAGTCAAGCTTCAACAGATCGAGACCAAGTGGATGTTGATGGACAGAGGTGGGATCAATAGTTGGGCTTACAATGAGGAACCCTTGGTGGATATCTATGAAGGTGCAGGTTGGGCATTCCTGGTGCAGTCTTATTGTGAAACTCATCATATCTGAGCTCACTGGTTTGGGTTTGAGATGATTCAGAGGAATCACTGTAGTCCCACTTGCAATAAGCTTCTTCTTCAATCTCTTCATCCTAACCTTGAAGTAGATGAAGGTGATTGGAGGGTAACAGGAGATCCTGAGGAGATTCCTTCTCAGGAAATGATGCTGGTTATCATGAACCATAAACTTTGTCTTCATTGGCAGTCTCTTCCTTTTTCTAGGGGCCTTATGGCCATCCAAAGGCATATAATCTATGGAACTGACAAAGAATGTCAGATCATCTACCAAGGTTTTGCAGATGAGGCACTGGATAGATGTCTTGGAAGAGATTATAGACAATTACAGTGAAGAAGAGCTGCAATCATTGGAAAAGAAAAACATAGGCATTTTAGAATGGTTTAAAGACAATTCTCCCTTTTGCACAGAAGTTCCTCGCTCCTGGCCTCTTCCTTATTCATCTTCCTTTTCATATTCCTTCAACTTCGATGAGCCTTTTTAAAGCTTTCTTGAACTATGTGTCTATTTCCCTCAAGTCTTTTCTATTCCTTATGTCACTTGTTCTGTTCAAAATGTCTTGATTTGTTCTGGGATTTTTTCTGATGATACATTGCCAAACCTGCATTTCTTTGTGGAGACATACTTTGTAAACTTTTAAGCAATATCATCAAGACTGATGCCAAAATGGTATTGAGTTACAAAAACTCCTCATCCCATGAATCAAGCAAGACATAAGGAACTAAGAACAAAGGAATGGGAAATGAGGAAAGATCAAGAACTGAAGTGGAAAAGAAGGAGAAAGGCCTGAAGAAGGCAAGGTTTAACCTCAGAAGAAGAATCTGCTACAGAAGTCAAAGAGAACCTACTCTCTCCACATGATGCAACTCAGGAATCTGAAACACATGGTCTGACTGAATATGAATCATATATAGATATAATGGATCAAATCAGGACACCAGGAAGATCAGTTAGCACTGATCACAGATCTAATGATGGAAGACCAGACTTTCAGGCTATTTTTGATCATTACATGTTTGATGATGTCTTTGATCAATGTTTTACCAACATTGTTCTTCCTGGCCGAAATTAAGATGGCTCAATTTCCCACTGATCCTACAACTCTTCAAACTGATGGTACTCATTTGAGTTGCATTCCTGTTCTAACTGATCACAATAACTACCTGGAATAGAGAGAAAGAATGAAGAACTTTCTTAAGGCTTACAACCTTTGGGGACTTGCTGATGGAACATGTACCTGGATCAGCACTGGTGCAGCAAGTAGAGCAAACTGGTGTTTGTTCCATGACAGAGTCTATGGCAACCTTTGCATGTCTGTAGACACCAACATTGCTGCAAGACTCTCAACCTACGATATGCACTATATCATTGGTGGTACTGGAGCTGATGCTAATAACATTGCTAACTCCTGAACTCATGACACCTGGATTGCTCTACAAAATCTCTGTCAAGCATCAGGAATTTCAGCACAGTTTAGCCTTCAAACTGACCTCAACAATGTCAAGATCAGAACTGACAGTGTTAAACAATTCAGAAAGGACATGAATTGTATTCAAACTCTCTTCAACAAGCATGAACTTGCTGGAGACAATCAAGCTGAATCTGCTTAAGCCATGCATTGCATGGTTCGACTACCAAAACATCTCAATCACCTTGTTTCAAACCTGACACAATCTACCAATATTGGCAATCTTACCCAAGATCACATCCACAATGCTGTTCTTGCTGAGATAAATCTCAGAAAGGTGCAAGGAACACAAGGTCCTTCAAAAGGACATGCCAAAGTCATTGCAGAAGCATCAAGTGCAACTGCAAATTGAACAAATCCTTTCAAGAGAGGGCCATCTTAGCAAAATAGATGGCAATCTCAAACCATGGGACAAAGCTCACAACAAAGCTCCAGCGAGCACACCCAAGGTAAAGAAGGGCAACAAGCCCAAAAGAAATAATTTAGACCTGGTGACTTTCAACATCAAGAAAAGAAGTAACAGAGGCGCTTCAGTTATCAAAACTGAAAGAAAAAGACTGGCAAAGAATGAGGATCTGGTGCAAAGATGGTAGAAGGTTTTGTTGGAATGGTAGATGAAGCAGAATTTGAAGAAGAAGCTGACATTAGAGACTGTCCTAATTCTCTCAGCACCACCCTCAATGGTGAACAGGATGAAGACACCAGAATGAATATGACTGGTACACCACCTCAAGTATGGGATGCTCCATACACAGCACCACCCACACCCATTCAACCAGTGGCATCCCCCAATCCATCAATCATCTTGCTTCCAGAAGAGCCTATGCTCATCAGTAGGCCCTTTCTTATCCCAAAGCATACTCTCACTCTCTCATTCTAACTCACTTAATCGTGGAGACAACCTGCCAGAAGGCAGACATCCTTCTAATCAAATGGAAGGAGGAGGACAAATACCTCTAGTATGCAACAGGAGAAAAGATGATAAAGGAAAAAGAAAGCAGATTCTATTTCAAGGAGGTTTAACTGATAAACAGAAAATGTAATGTGGAAAGAACAACCTCATTGGTATGCATATCATGATAAACCCTATGGTTCTTTCAGCTATGGTTATTACTATCCAAACTGGGATACCCCTGGGTATTATCCAAGGAATGATCATTATAATCTAGACATAGGAGATCCAATGGATAACAATGTAAACATTGGAGAGCAATCTACTTATGGTGACTGTTATACAGTGGCTCAAAAAAGTGTCCCAATGTTGGTGCATTTTGAAGAGATTGGTTAATTGCCAATGAAGAAAACCAATCAAGGCCAAACACTTGCAGGAGCAAAGGTAGTACTCGCTCTGGGCTGCTTAACCTCACTTGGATTATGTGATTCAATTGTTATGCCACTGAGTTATAGCCATTTTAAAATGACATGTCATTGGGACACTTATTTCAGCATCATGCTGTGATTCATTATCTGGTAAATAACATAAGAATATGATGGCTTCTGGTGGATGCTATGCCTTGACCCTGAATAATTATGTAAATTACATAATTATAAGGTGTATAAATAATACTCAATCAGCTTAGTTAATCAATATCATCATGATTTCCATTCCTACCTCTATTAAAGCTAATATTCTCTTCCTTGCTGAATCTCATCTCTCTATTCATCAGATCTCCTCTCAAACTGGGTTGTGGAAGTGTACTGTGACAAGAGTCATCAAATAATATCTTCTAGAGAAGGAAAACATCAAGCTAGGGTGTTCTTCCAAGGTTTCCTCTACTGATAAGAGAAGGATTATTTCTAGTATTACTGCTGGGAAAGTGGAAAATGCTATTCAAGCAACTCATCTCATCAATTCTGCCATTCCTCTCCTATTCCATCCCAAACAGTTGACAATGTCCTCAGGTCTGCTTCCTTGAAGGCTGTGGTCAAGAAGAAAAAGCCTTTTCTATCTGTCAAATATAGAAAACAGAGGCTAGCATTTGCTTTTAAGTATCAAAACTAGACTGTAGAGGACTAGACTAGGGTTATTTGGTCAGATAAAACCAGGCTTAACAGGATTGGATTGGATGGAAGTATGTATGTATGAAAAATGGCAGGTAAGCCTTTATAGAACAGGAAGGTATAGAGAATGATACAGTTTGGAGGAGATTCCTTGATGGTTTTGGAATGTATGGGCTGAAATGGTATTGGCATCATGGCAGGGATAGAGGACAAGATGAATGCTGAGCAGTAAGTCTCCATTTTGAAGGGTAATCCGCTTCATAGCATGGAAAACTCTAGTATTTCTGAGGAAGACATTATCTTTCAACAGGATAATATCCCCAAGCACTCCTCCAATGGAGCTCAAGAAGGGCTTGAACCTCATGTAATCAAGCTTCTGGATTGGCCCCCACAATCTCCAGACATTAGCCCTATTGAACATGTATGGCAAATTCTGAAACAAAAGCTCAACAACTACTTGAGACAAGCTAGGGAAGCATGGGAACCTTGGGAGAGGATTACAGTGAAGTGGAGCACAATTGAGGCTGAGAAGGTCAAATATTGATATAATGTATGTCCAGAAGGCCAGAGGAAATGATTAAGGCTAAAGGAAGTCACACAAAGTACTAAAAGTATAAAATTGAAATGATGCTAAAATAAGTGTCTCAATGACATGTCATTTTAAAATGGCTGTAACTCAGTAGCATGATAACCGAATCACATGATCCAAGTGGGGTTAGGCAGCCCAGAGCGAGTACTACCTTTGCTTGATTGGTTTTCTTCATTGGCAATTAACCAATCTATTTGAAATGCACCAACATTGGGACACTTTTTTGAGCCACTGTACTGTGAGAGACAAGAACATGGGAATAAATGGCCTAGCCACATCTTCCCCAATGCAAAATGTATCTACAATCACAGACTTCTAAGCACAAGATCGTTGGCTTGCTGACAGTGGATGTTCTGATCATCTTTCACCATATATAGATGGCTTTGCCCACATAGGTGTTAAGACCAGAACATTCTCTGCTCAAACTCTGGTCTGAGATCAGAGGTTGAGGGGGAATGAACACTGGAGGTGGTCAGACATCTGGAGGGTCGTGTCTGGAGGAGTGAAGGCTTGATGCAGGACTTATATGTCACGTCTTTGCATTGTCATGGTCTTCATTGGTTGGAGATGCATTGGAGGAACTTGGAGATGAACAGAGGACTGTTTAAGTCGATATTCACCCTAAGGTATCTACATACAGATACAGGCCTTTATATATATGGAGGGGACTGCAGATTAGTAAATGGAGGTCAGATGACTAAAGCATCAGAGGTCAGGTAAGTACATGCCAGAGCTGTGCTCCAGGTCAGGAATGAGCCAGAGCTGTGCTACACAGCGTTGGAGGGGTCAGAGAGCAAAGCTAAACTAAATACAGAACAAGAGAAATATGTAAGGGTATCTGAGGTAAGTCCAGAGGAATGGAGGAACGGAGTTGGTAAGGAGTCACCAGAGGGATGGATGGAGTTAGTCCGGAGGTCAGAGTTGCATCGATTACATGGGATATGACAATAGGGAATAGAACATGGTATGCCAAAACCACTGATAATTCACCTTTAATGGAATATGGACCTGGAAAGGTTATCATTCAACAAAATGGTAAACCTCTGGTTACCCTAGAAAAAGTCTGGTACACACCAAAAGCAAAAGAGTGTCTACTTTCACTTCCAACCCTCACTCTGCATGGCTTCAGATGTGAGATTGAAGGAAAAGAATCCAGAATTTGAGACAAGTGTGGTAGACTTGTGATACAGATGTCTGCTTTATCACAACAGTCAAAATCACATTGGTTTTGGTTGTCTCAGATCACACCAATGAACCATCAAGCAGCCACACTACAAGAGACCTCTTCATATGAAATAAGGCACCAGTGCTTTGGACACACAAGCGACAACCCTTTATGACATGGAGTCAAAAATCTGACAGGCCTACCTCAATGTGCCATCCCTGTGTCTCATTCTCCTTGTAAAGGATGTACTATGGGCAAAATGTCCAACAGATCCTTTCCAAACTCTTCAAAAAGAGCAACATGAACACTTGAACTGGTACACACAGATCTTATGGGTCCTTACCCTGTGGAACCAAGATCAAGAGCATGATATGTTCTTACTTTTATAAATGATCACTCTGGTTTTGGACTTGTTGCATTTATCAGAGACAAAACTGCTGCTGCACAACACTTTCAAAATATGGTTTCTTGGGCTGAAACCTTTACTGGTCAACCGCTCACCTCTGTTTGTTCAGACTGAAGAGGAGAATTCATGGGAAAAATTCATGCATTCTTCACTTCCAGGGGTATCACTCATCAAACAATGGTACCTCAAGGCTCATACCCCTCAACAAAATGGTCAAGCAGAGATTTAACAGAATCATAATGGAAAAAGCAGAAGTCATACAACATGATGCATGCTTATCAAAAGCATTTTGGCAAGATGCAATAGAAACAGCAACCTTCATCTATAACAGACAACCAATGTGTCATCACAACTGGAAGACCCCTATTGAAATCTTCAAAAGTGGTAACAAGCCAGATGTCTCTTACTTCCAAGTATTCAGATGTAAATCATTTGTATACATTACTCCAGAACAAAAAAGAGATAAACTCAGCACAAAAGCTGAAGAAATGTCCTTTATAGGTTATATACCAAACACCAAAAGCTGGAGATTTTTGTCAACAACCAGAAGGAGAGTCTTTTACTCTACTCAAGCTGTATTTGATGAATCAGTGTTCCCTCATTGTCTCAAAGGCCAAGAAGATGGACTGATTCCAATTCTAGTAGAGGCTGAAGAAACAATAGCAAATGACACCCCTATTGATCAAGAAGATCAAGAATCTCAAGAAATACTAGTACAACCTTGAGATCTGGTAGTATCACTACCAATACCAAGAACAAATTTGAATCCCAATCAACCACAAGCACCACTAGAAGGCAGTACTAGTGATGAAGAGAGATCATCCAGACATATCTTCCACTTCAACAACATCACCAACTCCCTCTAAAGTCTCAACTCCAAAGAAGACAGATCCACCACCTTCATATCGCTCTGTACCTCCCTCTCCTTTTAGACAAGGAAGGAAGCATCTACCATCAAAAGAAGACATAGACAGACACAAAGCAAAACAAAAACTACTTCCACAACAAGAAGTAACTGAACCAGAGGAATCTGATTCAATAAGGAAAAGAGACTGGATGCCACCAAGGCAAACTGAAGATGAATCTCTTGTGAGATTCAGAGCATGTCCTCATCAATATCATCCCACAAGGAAAGAACATAAACAAACCTTCAGACCTCCTCAAGATCCTGTTTGAAGATCCACAAGGATTGCCCAAAGAAGAGTTCAACCAGACTCTTCCTATGGAAATCTCTCTCCTATTGAGATAGAACAACAGGAAATAAGGGCTTCAATGCAAACCCCTATTCAGGAGGATGCACAAATTCAGGAGGAGCAAGTTCAAAAAGAACAAGCTCATGATGAAGAAATGAAAGAATCAACCAATCAAGAAGGTTTAGAACAACTCTGTGAATCAATATCTAGCTTGGTTGCTCGACATTCGATTAAACAAGTGTCAAACTTCAGACAAGATGGACAAGTCATGTCACAAGGTGGGATAAATGGACTATTGGCAGCAGCAGTAATAGGATCTGCTGATTGAAAAGTGTCAATACATTACAAAGACATCACCAAACTTCCTCAAGAACAACAGGATGCATGGCAGACTGCATGTGAAGATGAAATGAAATCTCTACATGACAGGAAAGTCTGAAAGCTTGTAGATTTGCACAGGGACCATCAACCATTGAAAGGAAGATGAGTTTTTGCTATCAGAACAGGCAACCATGTCAAAGCAAAATACATTGAAAAAGGTTTCACACAAATCTTCAGTGTGGACCATGAAGATACCTTTTCATCTGTCACTCAATTTGAAACAGTCAGGTTCCTTCTAGCTCTAGCAGCACTGCATGATTGGGAAATATCAGCAATAGACATCAGAATGGCATTTCTGTATGGAGACATCGATGAAGAAATCTACATGATGCAACCAGAAGGCTTCATAGATCCCTGGAATCTCTCAAAAGTCTGTCTATTAAATAAAGCCATATATGGACTAAAGCAAGCTATGTTCCAATGAAACAAGGCACTCCATGCTTCTCTTATCAAATTCAGCTATCAAAGGCTATATGTACCAAAGTTTACATTAAAAAAAAGGAAAGATCTTAATCATCATTGTGATATATGTTGATGATGCACTTTTCATGGATATTGATAAAACACTAGTCCTCAAAGAAAAGGAATGTTTCATGAAGAAATGGGAATGTAAAGATCTTGGAGATGCAAAGGAATATCTATCCATGAGGATAACAAGAGATTGAGTCAAGCGAACTCTTATCCTTGATCAAATACCTTATGCTGAAAAGGTTATCAAACATTTTGATCAAGAGAACTATAAAACAGTTACAACACCCTTACCCTCTGGATACAATCCTATGCCATCAACACAAGAAAAATCTGACTTCAAGATTCAAAGCCTGTTTCAATCTGTAATAGGATCACTTCTTGTCCTAACGCTTGAAACAAGACCAGACATTGCTTTTGCAGTAATCAAGATGTCACAGTTCTCTGCAAATCCAACAGAAGAACACTTGCAGAAGGTGATTTGGATAGTTCACTATGTTTCTTCAACAAAGAACCTGTGCATCAAATACTCTGCAAATGGTCCTCAAAATGGTCTTATAGCATACTCTGATACAGACTGGGCTGAAGATGTAGAAACATCAAGATCCACCACTGGTTATGCTATATTCCTTGCAAATGGAATAATCTCATGGCTTTCAAGATGACAAAAATGTGTTAGACTCTCATCCACTGAAGCAGAATACTGTGGAATGACAGAAGTGGCAAAGCAAATAGTCTGGATGAGAATCCTATTTGAAGAGCTAGGCTTTCCACTCCAGCCAATTCCTCTATGCATGGACAATCAAGGTGCAATGTTTTTAGCATCAAATCCTATACAGGAAGGTTACACAAAACATATCAGAAAAGATGATCACTACATCTGAGAAGCCATTGAGTTCAAAGAAGTAGGATTATTCTATGTTGAAACTACCAAACAATTCACAGACATCTTCACAAAGAATCTGGGAAATGTTAAGTTTCAAGAAAACATAAAGGCTTTGAAGCTCATTCCATATTCTCAAAGTATGTAACATTCTAGTGAGAAGGAGTGTTGAGATTCTGTGAATCAAACACTAGGTCCTGTACTCTGTTAATACAGGCAGACCATAGTGTTACTACACTATTCATGTTACTAAAGACTTAGGTCAAGTATTAAGGCTTGACTGACACATCAGTCAAACTTAATTAAAGAGTAATCTTGATTACACTTTAGAATTGATCATATGACAATCTAGATGTAGTCTTTATGACTCAGCTATGATGTCATCGGTCTGGAGCTTTCTTAGCTTCACAATGGCTGTATTGGATTGATCCAGATCCATTCAAATAAGTGGAGCAGCATGACTGATTCTATGATGTCATTCTGACATCATCAACCTTGTTCTAGCTACATCACATACAAGTACATAAATGTTCCTGGATGTATTTAAAGGTGATAAAAGCTGTGATGTAATTGATAATGAGATTTATTTCCCCTTGAGATAAAGCTTCTAAGAAGCTCTACAAGGGTTGATCTCATCAATCTCAACTAACCCAAACTTGGTCACAAGAACTTTCATCTCTATCTTGGTGAGCATCCTTGACTCACCTCTCTCTTCTCTGTTCTGTGCAACAGGAGTACCCTTGTACCCTCCTGTTAGTTCAGAGGGGTGCTTTGAGCCTATTTTGAAGTGGAAAAAGGCCTTTACATCAGACTTCCATTGCTCATAGGTACTGCAGACATCACTTTTTCATTTTAGGAAGTAAATCCAAGGGAAGTGGGAGAAATCATCAACAATGAGAAGCCAATATCGATAGCCTTCCCAGAATTGTGGAGATATCAGACCTCTGATGTCTGAGTAAATAATTTGCAAGGGTTTCATTGCACGTGGTTCTGCCCAAAATTCAAAAGGGATCTTTTTCATTTTTCCAATGATGCATGATTCACAGAACTCTGGCATTCCAGAGGTTTCATCGACACTCTGGAGTTGCCCCCATCAGACCATGGTCTCTATATGGGGTATCACAATATGTCCCAAACATCAGTGAAGTAGGTTTATGTCAATGGTGGTCAAGCTCCATTCTAGAGTTTTCTGCAGAGTGGCTTTGGCATGATATAGGCTGTCCATGCAGAATCTGATGAAGATGATGTTGGTTTCCTTTTTAGCAGAGAAAGTTCCAGAGTTGGCAGAAAAGGATGTGGTTATTCCTGCTTTTGCTAGTTTTGGGATGAAGATCAAGGAGAGCATGAACTCCGGAATGTGTAGCACTTCACTGAGTATGGTCTCAAAAAGTCGTTTTCCAACATGTCTTTGAAGGACAATTGTTTTGATTCCTACAGTGTTTATGGTGGAGTCATCCCCAAATTTTATTTTTTGGGGGGGTTCACTGTGGAGTAGGTGTGGAACCATCTCTGGTGTGGTACCATGTGTGAGGTGGCTCTGGAGTCTATTATAATGGCAGTTTTGGAGTTCAACTTATCAGTCACAATGTAGGCTTGAATGCATTTGTATAGGGCATGGTCTACATGTTTGCTACCTAAGTTTGTTCACTCTGGATCTCCAGGCTCCAGCTTTATTTGCCTTCTCTTTGTACTTTTCTTTTAAGTTCTCCACCCATCACTCCCATTGTCTACATTCCATGGTGTTGTGGCTATCCAGATCACCTCCATGATCTCTCCAAAGCCCTTCGTCAATGACCCTCCAGCCTCTGTTGACTTCCTTTCAACTTTCTTTTTCACTCCATTTTGGCTGTGTGAGCAGAGTCAGCAGAGTGGAGTCAGAGCCAGAGTCAAGCCTTCTTGGAGAGGATTCAGGTCTTGATGGCATCGAAGGTTAGTTTATTTTCCTCCGTGGAGTTGATGATGGAGGTGAAGGCATCCCACTACAGAGTGTGTGGGAGTGAATTCAGCAAGATGAACATGAGCATTTTGTTGTCTATGCTCACTTTCATTGCACTGAGGCAGGACTCAAGTGTCTGGATGGAGGTGATGTGGTCAGAGATGTCAGACTTTTCATCCCATTCAGAGAAAAGAAGTTGTTGGAATGAGTAAAAGGTGGAGGTGAGGTTGGAGGTTTTGTGAAGTGTGACAAGATGGTCGAAGAGCACCTTGGCTGTGGTGTGGTGAGTAGTCTTGATCAGGAGTGCATCACAGATGTAGTCCTGAATGATACCTTGCACCTTTTCATCATGTTCCGTCCATTTTCAAACATCTTTGGCAGAGGTGGTGGTTCTGGAGATGCTCAGAGTGGTGGAGCTGGTGCTGAGAGCCAGAGGAGGAGACACAGTGGGACATACATATGTTGGTCCCAAGGGTTACTCTGAGGACCTTCTCACACCAGAGCTTGGTGATAATGTGGAGCTTCCATATTTGGAAGTTTGTGGAACCTGTGAAAAGGGGACAGGTAGCAACATTTCTGGAGTTGGACTTGGACATCAGAGATGGACCCGGATGCATCAGGGCTGCAATGGTGTTCTGTGAGTGAGAACAGAGTTGTGTGTTTGATGATGAGTTTGCTGGTGCATGCTAGCAGGGCTCATAGCCTGTCAAAATCTATAGTATGGGCAGAGGTACCCAGTACTCAGCCAGATGTGCAAGGAAGCAATCACAACTGCTGTATTCACCTATAGTATGGGAAGAGGTACCCAGTACTACTAACTATTAGTACAGTTATAGGTAAATCAATGGTGAGTCTCACCTCAGCCAGATGCCCAAGGAAGCAATCACAACTGAGGTGAGTTCAAGGAGAATGAAGGGATTAAATAGTGAAATGCTATGTGTGCATCTAACTCCAGAGAACTTCAATCTGGAGTTAAGCAAGAGTAAGCAAAGTGCATTAGAAATACATAGCTCAAGATGAGAAAGGAATAGCTTGAAAGAAAGAAAACAAGTCATACAACATTTGAAAGTCATATGATGTGCACAAAAATGGTATGATACATCAGGACATATTCCTGAAATGAATAAATGCAACTCTGAAGCAGATGTAGCAGAGAATGTATGAAAAGAGGGCGGAGCACCATTGGAGTTGTACCGGAGTTGTACCAGAGTTATATTTTGACACAAAGACTGTGTGAAGTACAAACCCAGCAACTTAGTTCTGATTGAAGCCCCATACATCCGATCAGACCAGCCATCAAAGAAGCTGGATGACAAACACTACAGCCTGTTCAAAGTCATCAAGAAAGTAGGCACTTCAGCATATAAACTCAAACTTGATCAACAATGGCATGACATACATCTGGTTTTCAATGAGTCACAATTACAGCCATACCACAAGGGTGAGTACCCATCTCAAAAGGCACCTCCCCCACCACCTCCTGTGGTGGTTAATCAACAGGACAAACAAGAAATTGAGTACATTGTAGATTTCTGAGAAAGAAGGGGAAATATCAAGTACCTCATACACTGGAAAGGATTCCTACATGAAGAATGGGAATGGAAAACAGCAAAAGAACTTGCCAATGCATCAGATGCAGTTTCCGACTTCCATCGGAAACACCCAGTAGCCTCATGTCCACAGAAGCAAATGAAAGTCTGACAATCTGACATTGACTTGCCATGTACCTGTCCCACTTGCTGTGGAATTCCACTTCCAACTCCAACCAGACTCTTCTGCACCAGTCACTTCCACAAATTCCAGGAATGCTATAACTGTTATCTGGACTCCATGTTTGAAATCCCTCTAGCACTGACAATGCAAATTGAGGACACTTCACCTTGAAAAGGGGGTAATGTTAGATTTCTCTCCAATCTAATCCAATACCAATAAGATGGAAAGGTATGGAAGATACTAGAAAGATACAGGTTAAGGGTTGAGGTAAAGGGTACAATGAATCTAGACCTGAGACATCATTAAATACTGAACCCTGTAATAATACCCTATACCCAGATCAATATATATAGATAGGTAGTACCAGTAGTGTTTCTCCAGTTTCGATATTGTCTTTATGACCTCAATCCTATTCCTTTTGTCTAGCTGTCATTGTCTCCTCTTTCAATAAGCATGAGTGATATATGGGGCATGGGGGACATGACAGGGATGTGAGAGGTGCAGCATGGGCATAGGCAATCAGGTGGGAGCAAAGGCAACAAGGGAGCATTAACAGTGATGTGAGAGTAACAGAGAGGGGGGGAATGTATCAAGAGAACTGGTGGCAATGGTGGCATGGGTGTGGGCAACATGTGGGCTGAGTGAGGGTGGTAAAGAGAAAGTTGTGTTGATATGATAATTTAGCAACTTCAAGTAAAATGAATAACTGACCATGTTTCTTTAATCGTTACCTCTGGTGTGACCTGCAGCTCCTACAGTACTCACTATGTACAGGCTGCACATACCACATTTTGGACTTGGGATCCATGCCCCAATAGCATGGGTCCAATAAGCCCCTGTCAGGTATCGCTCCGACACCCATTCCGTATCTTGCTCGGCCTTATGCATGTCACGCTCATATTTTCTACTCAACGCCATACGGAACCCGAGTCTTTGGCGTTGATTCTGTATACTGTCAATTTATGGTGGATGTACAGTACAAGTGGGTAGCCTATATCGGCTTGGCAATTATTTTCCGGGCCTCGCGCATCCCGTAACTTTCACGCTGTGACGTGTACTGGGGCCCCCAACCTAGCCCCGAACTCAGCCCCGAGCTTGAACCCAAACTTCCCATTTCCCAGCGCCACCGCCGTCGCGCGCGGGGTCAATCGTCGTTGGGCTCCAACGACACGATACCATCCGATACCATCCTCCACACCGTCGACACCGGTACCTTGATCGCGGTTGATGATGATCAGGGCGTCCACGTTGAAGTCCAGCAGGGCCGGTCCCCAATTATGCATTGAAGGTGCTGGGTCGTGGAACGGGCCGGGAGTCTGGGTGCGCGTAGGATGGATGCGTGCATGGAGGCGGTGGTGTCGTCAGTGTCGTGGGATTGGTCCATATCTGCATCGGCATCTGCGTCACGTTTCCGTCTCGGGTCGGGAGTTGTCAGTTGAGATGTGGGACTGCGTGTACGGGGTCAGAAGGGGCGAGTGCGGATGGCGAGGTGGGTTCCAGGTGGAACGTCCCAGGCGAGACGGGCGATGATGGTACCGCTACGTTCGCGGCCGTTGACGGTGACGGATGCAGTCTGGGTCGATCTCGCGTGAGAAAGGGGAAGAGCGCCGCCCATATGATCGCCGGTCGTGTGATTTGACCAATACAGACATTGGTTGTGACGACATGCCTACGATCACAGGTATATCAGAGGACGCTCCGTCGGCGGACACGTCGAGCGAAACATCCTGGAAAAGGGGGACGATCAGCGCCGGACGGCGAAAAAAAATGACACGATCTACTTCATCAACGGCCCCACTCACTTATACGTTGGGGGGTGGTGACAGAGGGCCTCTTCGGCAGCGATCTGCCTTTGGAGGGCCCGGGTGAGCTCTACTGCACCGTCTCGCTGTCTTTGTTCCGCAAGGGCCTGTCGCCTAGCGAGGCGTTGCTCGCGGGTCTCCCTCGACAGACAAGTGGCACTCGAGCTCGGGCCAACTGCAAAACCCTTGTTGGCGAGCCAGACTTCGAGGATGCAGCCGACGACACCAAGGGTGCCGGTTTGTACGACGCGGCTTCTGATCGGCTTGCTGCCCCTAACGCCGATGTTGACGACACATTGCAAGGCGAGGGAGAAGAGATAGGCGACGTGCTTATCAAAGGAGGGATCGAGTACGAGCTTGGGTGGGCGGAACGTTGGGCGGGGAGAGGCCGTGGATGACGTTGGGGTTCTCTGGGGACGGGTGACAAAAGTCGTGCAGGATGCGGATGAGGCGCCTAGACCGCCGTCCATCGTCAGGTTTTTGCGTATTCGCGGGGAGGTGGATGTAAGGTAGGTGAGATCATCATGGCTGAACTCTCCAACACGTGGAAACCAAGATGCTCGGACACTCGTGAACATGATCAAGGTGGGACAGTGGTACAGGGAGCAAAAGGTATGACTTTCCGAGTCCAACTTGAAAGAGATGTTGTCTAGCTGAAGCGGCTTCAGGAACCGAGGCGGCAGGTGGTTCCATATCGTTCAACAGTGAAATTCCGTGACATCAAAAAGGACTTGCTCGATGCAGTCGGCACAAGTTGTACGGATTCGTCATCTGAGACATGGGACGAGGCAGCGGACTCCAGCGATGAAGAAACAGACAATGAGTCCGAAGCCCGGGGTACTGTTTTCGGCAATCTGACATACTTTGATTCGACCTCGATTCACCCCACCTACTCGATCTCATTGCTACCACACCACTTTCGGGCTTACAGAATACATTGGTGCGCA
>JBBPTO010000456.1:0-29866 GCA_038094155.1 Pulveroboletus cf. aberrans
CTTTGGTGGAAATGTTACTCAGTATAATATCTGACTTTGACCCTTGAACATTTGAATGCTCATCCGAGTGTCATTTTTCTTCCGGTGTCTTTATACCACATCAGTAAAATAGGCAACATCTAATTTTGTCTTATTCGTCTTATTCGTGTCTTATTCGGGCTTATTAGCTTACCATAAGCTGCCATAAGCTAATAAGCCCGAATTAGCCATGAATAAGATGAATAAAGATGAAATTAGATGTTGCCTATTTTACTGATGCAATTGACGTAATGTGAGACTTGGAAACTAGTCATACTAGTAGACGGTTACATATTGGGTGACTTTCCGTAGCCTAATACTATCAGTGGTAGGGAAATGATGTGTGGGTATTGCAATTATGGATCCACTGATGTACTCGTATTACTCTACACAACACCATTAAAAATACAGGAAAATTTGGACAGTGTCTTTGATGTGAGAGTGATTTCAGGGAGGAAACTTGATAGAAATCCTTGAAGAGTGGACAAGTTATGGACTGGACATCCTTAAAGAGATGCAAGGATCCCTTTGTCTCGTCCTCTGAGGTAGTGGATGGTCCTACCAGTCAAGGGACTGATAGGGAGAGGAAAGGTTATGGACCTTGGTGGAAGAACTCACCAAGTGTAAATGGAGTATTGCAAGGTAGAGGGTCTTAAGGTAAGACAGAGAAGGAGGGGACTTGACTTGACTGTCTGAGTTGGATAAAAGTCTAATTAGAGAGCGACCATGAGGGAGCTCTTCCTAAATACTTTACAGGACTTTTTGTCCCTGTATAGATCTCTATCATATATGGATAGGAATGAGTCATAAAACATGACTGAATGACCGAAGAAGTCAGTAGGATATAGATACTAGCCAATGGCATAAGTATCTTGTTTCTATAGTGAATGATGAAACAATATAAGAGTGGAAATGACCGATAATTATGTTATCATGATCTAGAACCTTGGTTATGTAATAAAAGAGCAGAAAGTGAATACCAAGTTTCAACACTCCTCTTCACTTGAAATATTGGTTATCATTGGAACAAAGAAAGAGTCAAACACTTTCGTCCATGCTCAAAAGCAATCTTTCCAAGATTCTTGGTAAAGATATCTGCAAACTGTGAATTGGAAGGAACATAGAATAGTTCTACTTCACCAAATTCAACAGCCTCCCAAATATAATGTTCAGGGATGCGAACATGTTTGGTACATCCTTCTTGAGCAGGATTTGAGGCAAGGAATATTGCGCCTTGGTTATTGACGCATAAGAGAATGATTGAAAGAGGATAAGATACCTCTTCAAACAGATTATGAATCCATTGAAGTTGTTTTGTACATTCTGTCATTCCACAGTATTCCACTTCAGTGGATGAAAGTCAAACTCTTCGTTGTTGCCTGGATAGCCATGAAACTATTCCATTTGCAAGGAATATTGAGTAACCAGTAGTCGACCATGAAGTCTCAACGTCTCCAGCCCAATCAGTATCAGAATAAGCCACAAAACCATTGTTTGGGCCATTCACAGTATAAGTCAGGCACAAGTCCTGAGTATGGGATAGATAGCACACTATGTAGAGCGCCTTCTGCAAGTGTTTCTCAGAGGGATTTGCAGAGAACTGTGACATTTTGATCACTGAATAAGCTAGGTCTGGTTGTGTTCCAAGCATAATATAGAGCAATGATCCAATGACCGATTGATAGTGACTTCGAAGATCTGAGTTCGATCGAGTTTCATTTGGCTTGAGATTATATCCAGAGGGGAGAGGAGTCGAAACTGCTTTACAGTTTGTTTGACCGAAGCGCTCAACTACTTTGAAAGCATAGGAGCATTGGTCAAGTCTCAAAGTTTGTTTAACATGATCTCTGGTGATCCTCATTCCAAGATATTCTTTGGCAGGGCCAAGATCTCTGGATTCCCATCGTTCCATGAACCGTTTCTTGTGTTGAAGAGTGATGGTTCTATTACTACCCATTAAAAAAGCATCATCAACATAGAAAATTAGAACAATCAAATGTTCACCGATGAGCTTGGTATAAACTCCGGAATCAGAAATACAGCGTTTGAAGCCGAATTCTTGAAGGCTTTTATGCAACTCCTTGTTCCATTGGAGTGCAGCCTGTTTGAGGCCATAGATGGCCCTTTGAAGATGACAAACTTTCTTCTCCTGGCCCGATTGAATGAAACCTTCAGGTTGAACCATGTAAAGTTCTTCATCTAGTTTGCCAAACAGAAATGCTGTTTTGACATCGAGAGATTCAATCTCCCAATCTTCCAAAGCTGCAAGAGCTAGGAGTAGACGAACTGTCTCAAACCTGGTAACAGGTGAAAAGGTTTCTTCATAGTTGATACTGAAGACTTGAGTAAAGCCTTTAGCAACAAAGCGAGCCTTTTTACGACCATCGCTTTTAACTGCATATACCCATTTCCCTTTGATGGGTTGACGACCTCTAGGTAGATCAACCAGATCCCAGACTTTGCATTGCATGAGGGATTGGTACTCTTCATTCATGGCAGCTTTCCATTGACGTTGTTCATCTTTAGGAAGCTTAAGTATATCCTTATACTGTCTGGGGTTATTCTCGCTTATAGCGGCAGACAGGTGGATTCTCATCCATTGGTTACCATACATGGTTCCCATGTCTTCTTCTTCATTTGTGGGTCTCGGTTGTGTAACCGGTTCTCTTTGAGAGATCTCCTCTTCAAGGGGTACAGTTTCGGAATGAATGTCTCTCTCAATTTCAACGGGATGTCGATTCCCGTAAGTGTTATCAGGAAGAATCCTTGGTTGAGCAATTCGAGTAGAGCGTCTCTCCGGAATTGGAGGTCTGAAAGTAGTTCTAGCTCCCACAGGTGGGTGAGCATGAAATTCAGGAGGTGGTTCTGGTTGAGGAGGAAGTTTGGACTGTCTATGACTGTCCTTGATGGTTTCTCTCTGTCCAGTACATTGTAAATCTCGCTTAGGTGGTGGTGTACGAGGATTGGAGTCAGAGGATGATGATGAAGATGGTGGAGGTGATGATGAGGTGCTTGAATGAGAGGAAGGTGATCTAGATCTTAGATGAACAGGTGGTCGAAGATCAGGAATGTTGATTATGACATGATGAGGAGAAGGGTCTGGATTCCTTTCATCTTGATCATTATCATGAAGGTCAGGTGCAGTGTCTTCAGATATCGAGGGTGGTTTGTCTTCTATCTCTCTGGGAGTAGACAGGAAACTTGATTCATCAAAAGTGGCATGAGTTGAAATAAAAACTTGATGGCATAGACCAGAATTTCCAACCCTTTGTGTTGGTTTCATATCCAATAAAGATCATTTCTTCAGCTTTCACTGAGAGTTTATCCTGACGTTGTTCAGGGGGGATGAACACGTAAGTCTTGCAACCAAAGATGCGAAAATATGACACATCTGGTTTGTCTCCATTGAAGAGTTCAATGGGTGTTTTCCACTGATGTTGTCTTACTGGCTGTCTGTTGTAGATGTGAAGAGAGGTCTCAGGGCTTCTTGCCAGAAGACTCTAGGTAGACTAGCCTGATGACGCATAGCTTCCGCTTTCTCCATAATGGTGTGATTAAATCTCTCAGCATGTCCATTTTGTTGTGGTGTATGTGGGGAAGAGGTCTGATGGGTGATGCCTCAAGATGAGAAGAACGATTGAACATCCTTCCCTAATTCCCCACCATGATCTGAACGTATAGAGGTGACATGAGAATCAGACTGATTCTCAAGCCAAGCAATCTGGCATTGAAGCACAGATGCAGTACCAGATTTCTCACGTAGGAAGTGGAGGAGGGTGAAGCCAGAGTAGTCATCAATAAGGGTGAGGACATAGTGGCAACAGGAGTGTGATTCAACAGGAAAGGGTCCCATCAAATCAGTGTGCAATAGGGCAAGGGGGCAATCAGCTCGCTTGATCGAAAGACCGAAGGGGCGATCTGTCATTTTGCCTAGAGCGCAACCTTTGCAAGGTGGAATGTCAGGAGGAATGGATATGGAAGGACATCCAGAGGTCTGAGTGCCTAAGTGTCTCATCGCATTCTTGGAGCAATGTCCGAAGCGATGGTGCCAAAGATGATAGGAATCATTAGTTGCCATCGAGGCAATCATTCTGGGTTTAATCGAAGTAGACTGAAACCAGTGAAGATCGTTATCTGGACATGAGGCAGAGGCCCGAATGACCGGAAGTCCTCGATCATCTCAGATGCAGATTTCACCGTTTGAAATTTCACATCTGAACCCTTGAGAGGTCAGAGTGGGCACAGAAAGGAGGCGATGTGCCACCTTAGGTGCATACCAAACATGTTCTAGTACCATAGGATCAAGACCAGTAGGGTGGACAATGACTTTGCCAGGTCCATGCATATTAATGGTCGATCCATTAGCCACAGAGGCTTGTTTGGTACCTTTACCAAGATGTGCAAAGTCATCGAGGTAAGGGGTGATGTGATCAGTGCAACCACTGTCAATCATCCAAGAAGAACGTTCGAAAAAACTCAGGGGGTTTCCGACAGTATACAGGCCAAATGGTTTAAATTTAAAAGGAACAACACCTTCGTGGCTACAGTTCTGACATGTCTCTTTCAAATCAGCAAGGTGTTGCATGATAGAAAGGGTAGCAAAGGTAATAGGTTCCATCTCATCCATATAAGGTGTCTTCTTTTCTGGTGTATGAAAGTCTCTGATGCTAGCACCAGGCAGAAAAGAGTTGGATGGTAAACCACCAAGGATGAATTTCTCAGTCTTCTTCGTCAACTTCTTCACTCTTGAGGGTCTCGTCGATTTCTCCTTAGAGTGAGGAAGAGAATTGACATGTTCGAAATAAATTCGAAGGTCCAGCCATACCATTGTCCATGTCTGTGTCGACAGGATGATCCCATCCAGCTTCAGCTGTTTCAGAGGAGAAAGAATGTTGTTCTTCTTCAACCTCCATATGATCAGTAAAGTGATCACATGGGTCATAAGCAGTAACCATGGGGTCGAAATCAGCTTCAGTGAACTGATTTGAATTAAAGCTTACGATCGCATTTGCCATGACTTCATTCACTTTAACATGCTGTTTTCCTTTTCCTTTAGATGACTGGCGATGTTCATACCAGTCTCTCTTTCCTTGTTTCGAGGGTCTCTTCCATTTCAAAGGATTCGAATTGGAAGGTTGTGATGAGTGGTCAGGACGATTGTCCTTCTTTTGGTTCTTCCAACGATTTTCTCATGGAGGACCACTGCGAATCACATTGGTTCTGTGAACAGAGGAAGAGGGATCTCCACTTAAGCAGGAGGATAAGGAATGTCCTTTCGAAGATCTGATGTCGATCTCTCGAAGTATAGCCTGTTGGACATTTTGTAGAGTAAAGTCCTTTGGATCCATTACATGGATCAACGTGGAGCGAAGGGAGTCGAAGTCGTCAGGAAGCTGGGCAAGCATATTCATGGCATGAAGTGATTCTGGTAGAATCAAACCAGCGTTCTGCATATTTTGATAATGTGAGATCATTTGGTTGATGTCTTCTGTGGCATGAGAGGGTCTAATTCGAAGGCGAAAGACATTATGCAAGAAATAAAATTGCCCAGCAATTCCTCAAGAGGCAAAGCGTTCTCTGAGAGTTGACCATAGTTGATAGGTCATAGAGTGGAAGTGGGTGACCTGGGTGGCACCGGTTCCAGAGGTGAAGGATTGATGAGATGAAGGGAGTACTGCGTCGATGATAGTGTCATTGATTGTGAAAGCTAGATATCCAAGGACTTTCTGATCTGATTGCTTCCAGAAGTCAACATCTCTGGTAGCAATGTTGCTAGTAGTAGCAAGAGTTCCATGAAAGAAACCTCCACATCCGATAGTATTGAAGATAGATCGGATTCAGGCAGACCAGATAGAGTAGTTACTTTGTCCTTCTAGGATAGGAATGCGAGTGATAATCGCACTTTCAATTTTGATATCAGTGATGGCAGGAATAGTAGTGGCCATATCTGTGGAATAAATTCTTCAGCATCATTTCCAATGGAAATTTAGATCACCATTCATCAGGAAATCATCCTTTTATCGATCAACCCATATATACATCCAAGATAATGTCCATGCTCATAAAGGAATATGCCTATTTTTGTACCTTTGATTTTGCACACATCTCTTATGCTTCTTTTGACTCAGGAACTTTCTATGAAGAGAATATGTCCTCATGACCTCATATCGACAAGCCATGATCTCATAGAGGAGATCATCATCTTCAGGAAGACGGTGTTTCTTCAACAGTTTCTGAAGTCTTTTTAGGGACTTAGATCCTGGTGAGTCATGTCAAATGTTGCAGTGTTCTTCATCAAATTCCACATTCCACCGATGAACGGTGTATCCAGGAGGATTATGAATGTGGTGAGGATTATACCAGTCCCACACATTGAAGTATGTGTTGGCAACCAGTAAAGATTCTCTGAGTCTAGCATGGGGATCTGCAGAACAATAAGGGTTATTTGGGTCAAGTGGTCTAGTGGTGATTGGAGGAAAGCAATCTTGCCTTAAAACCTCAAAACCCTGAAAGTGTACATATGCAGACGGAGTGGAGTTATATGTCTTGGAAGGGAAAGCCCAACTGGCACCACTGTAGGCAGAGAAGAGGGTCTCATCTTTGTACATGAAGGAACAGGGGAGGATACTCTGATCTGCAGTGATAGTCTCTGCAGTTGTGATTTTGAAAGGATCAACAATGCAGGGGCAGTTGAAGTGAACTTTATAAGGCAGGATGTCAGCTGTCTCCAGGAAGGGGATGTTGGTTTCCTGGAGAAGATCTAGCTGATGACGGATTTTCTTCAATGGAAGGGGTGGTTCTTGGAACACTGCTTCCCTGGTAGATCCATCCTCCAATGATATCATCACTGTAGATGATTTCGATTTCATCCACAACGCATCTTCGAAGGTGCTGTAATTCATCTGGAGTAAAGCGAGCTTCAAGGACAGGGGTGGGAGTGTGAAAAGGTATTCCTTCTAAAGGATCTGTGGGAACATCTCTAGGGATGTAATCTGGAAGGCGACAAGGAGAGTATGAAGGAGGTTGAGGAAGTGGTGAAGAAGGAGTCTCAGGATCAGGAGTGATGAATCCTGGCAGTCGAATATGATGAGGAGAGTGAATGAATCGAGCGTCTTCTTCAATATCTGGTTTGGTGGTATGATAGGATCATTGAGATCCAGAGATAGAATCAGGAAGAGGTAATTCCCAGACATTCTGTTCTCCTATTCAATGATAGCATCTTTCAACAGTATTTCCCAATCAAACGACCTCAAAATGGTGTGAACCAAATCTTCCTATACAGCACTGTCCTAGTTCCAGATGTCGTTCACAGAAGGCACAAGGGAGATGATCTCTAGTTGAGATATTATGTTCTTTGTCATGTATGATTTGACGTAGGCGATTGGGTTCCTCAGGACAGGGAGGAGCAGGAGTATATTCCGATACAGAGGTAGAAGCATCTCTCCTGTGTAAGGAGGGTATCGGAGTCATGAGAGCAGGATGAGATGGATGGGATGAATGGGATGATGAGGATGAGGATGGTCTCTCCAAAGGTGGTGGAGGATTCAGAGGAGGGTTATGAACCTCTTGAGGTACAGGTCTAGTAGTGACTGTAACCATCAAGGAAGTAAGAATACCATTAGTTTGTTGATTCATTATGAGGGTGAATGAACCATCCAAGATCTGAATGATGATATTTTCAAATGGAAGTAAAAAGAAGAACGAGCCTCCAAAGCTATAAGCAATGGAATGGTGTAGCACCAAGTGCATGGCGTCTCCAATGATTAAAAATAATCTGGAGAAACCTGCAGCAATACGTCCATTCATAGCACCAAAGGTATGTGACAGGGATGTGCACAAAGTATGTCAAGGTACCTTTAGGTGGGGCTCATAACCTAAAGAGATACAAAGATCCCTTTGTCTCATCCTCCGAGGTAGTGGACAGTCCTACCAGTCAAGAGATTGATAGGGAGAGGAAAGGTTATTGACCTTGGTGGAAGAACTCACCAAGGGTAAATGGAGTATCGCAAGGTAGAGGGTCTTAGAGTAAGACAGAGAAAGAGAGGACTCAACTTGACTCTCTGAGTTGGATAAGAGTCTAACTGGAGAGCGACCATGAGGGAGCTCTCCCTAAATACTTTACAGGACTGTTTGTACCTGTATAGATCTCTATCGTATATGGATAGGAATGAGTCATAAAACATGAATGACCAAAGATATTGGTAGGATATAGATACTAGCCAATGGCATAAGTATCTCATTACTATTGAGAATGATGAAACAATATAAGAGTGGAAATGATTGATGATTATGTGATCATGACCTAGAACCTTGGTTATGTAACAAAAGAGCAGAAAGCGAATACCAAGTTTCAACAGAGTCTCCATCTCATCCATGACCTTCAGCCCCTGAATGCCATTATGATCTGGGATACCTCCATTTCTCCATTTGTAGAGCAGCTAGCAGAGTCATTCACTGGACACATGGTATATGTGATGATGAACTTATTCACAGGGTATGACCAACAGCCCTTGCATGTTGAGTCCTGGAACATAATAACCTTCCTTACTCCTCTTGGATCTCATCGACTGACAATGCTCCCTATGGGATACACTAACTCTGCACAGGTGTATCAAGCTGACATGGCATTTATCTCCCAAGATGAGATCCCACACCATATGATGCCATTCATCAATGATCTCCCAGTGAAGTCAAGCAAGACCTGGTACATCAATCTGGATGGCTCATATGAGACAATCCCAGAAAACCCAGGAATCTGGCATTTCATTTGGAAACATCTCCTTGTTGTTAACCAGATACTGACTCGCCTAGAGGTTGTTGGTGCTACTGTCTCTGCCAAGAAATTCATCCTTGCTGCCCCCAATACAACCATAGTCAAACAAAGTGCACCTTTGAGGATAGGATCCCTCATGAGGCCAAGGTCCAGAAGATCCAGGACTGGCTGGAGTGTAAGATGGTCTCTGAAGTCTGGGAATTTCTAGGTATGTGTGGGGTTCTTCAAATCTTCATATGGAACTATGTGTTGATTTCATGGCCCTTGGTCAATTTGACATGGAAAGGAGTTCCTTTCATTTGGAGTGAGCCTCAGAGTGCAGCATTCATTCATCTCAAGGATGAGATCCTGAAGTCCCCCATGCTCTGTCCACTGGATTACAAGTCTGGATGACAAGGGATCCTAGCAGTGAACACATCCTGGACTGCAGTCAGGTTCATCTTGTTTCAGATTGGAGAGGGTTGGAGACAGTATCTAAACTGTTTCGGATCTCTGATCCTGAACAAGGTGGAGAGCCGGTATTTCCAGATGAAGCTTGAGTTGTACAGACTCTTTCAAGCTGTACGAGTGGTCCACATTTTCATCTTTGAAGTTGCTAACTTCACTGTGGAAATGGACACCAAGTACATCAAGGAGATTATCAACAATCCTGACCTGCAGCCCAATGCCATCATCAATTGATGGATCACTGGGATTCTTCTTTTCATGTTCAATCTCATCCATGTCCCCACCAACAAGCACACTGGTGCCAATGGCCTTTCCTGACATCCATTGTTTGAGTCCAATTCTTCAAATGAGGATGATCATGAGGATTGGCTCAACAATATGTATTCCTTCACCATCTCTCTGCTGAATGAACATCCTTCCCTGCAGTTCATCTATTCTCTCCCATACAGATATCATGGAGTATCTCTAGCACCCCTGTCTCTTCCAGTCTATCATGTCCACCAAGTGGATTACCCCAGTCCCTACATGGCCGATTAGGGAATCCTTCCTGTTTATATTGATTATTGCACATTCACTGACCACATCTTCGATCCCACCTTGCAGCCCAATGAGCCATCTGAGCTGCCTTTCCCACATTCTGCCAAAGCCAAGCCTCAGAATGCCTGCCTCAACCTCATTTGCACCTTTCTCACTACCAAAGCCCATTCCCCCAACATATCTGACAAGGAATTTCAAGCCTTTGTCCAGTCTGCCTCCCACTTCTTTCTCACCAATGGTATTCTCTGGTAGCAGGAACCACATGGCCAGCACCGAGTTGTAGTGTCCAAAGATCGGCATTATGGACTTATTAAGGAGGCCCACAATGACCTCAGGCACAAAGGTGTCTACACTGTCCAGATCCATCTTCTCATGGCTGATGCTTGTGGATGATATCAAGTGATACATCTCAACTTGCCATCAGTGCCAAGCCCACCAAACTGCCCATTTCCACATCCCTCCTACCATTCCTCTCATCTCTGGTTTGTTTCACAAGGTTCATATTGATACAATGCTGATGCCTAGAGCCAGTGATTACCAGTATATTGTGCAAGCCTGTTGCACCATGACCTTCTACCCAGAGTGGCATATGCTCTGGTCGGAGAACATGTCTGCTGTAGAGAACAGTAGTTCCCTGTCCTCATATCCAGCATATCTGGCATATCCTGTATGATCTGGTTCCTCATATCCAATCCAATCCATCCTCATCCATCACCTATTGGTAAGTCAGACCTTTATTTTACTACACTGGACACTTCGTTTGTACATCCAGTTGATCCAGTTCTGTCAACCCAGTCACTGGGTATGTTGATCCAATGATCCAGTTTTCAATCTGGTCATGTTCTTTATATGTATTTAGAGTTTCAGGTGTGCCCAGACTATAAAAACTGTGTTTTGCATGGAGTACAATATCTATCTATCTATCTGCCGTCTATCTGCTGTCAATCTCAAGTTCAGTTCTTCATCATCATCAGTGATCCAGCCGTGTCTGGGATCATCTCTTCATCCTTCTCTCCTGATCTGTGAAGAATCAAGTCCTGTGCTCATCAGCTGTGTCTGAAGCATAGGAGCTCTTCCTGATCATCATCCATTTCGCCTTCTGTAAGTCCTGTGGTTCTCTTCCATGGAGCTCTACTCTATGAATTCCCCCTGGGACAAACCTATCATCCCTTCATTTTCTTTCTTTGTATTGCTGACCTGCTAGTTTCCTTTCTGGAGACATATAGCAGTCTAGGTCATTCAACCTCTCTTCATCACCCTCACCACATTTATCTTTGAAGACATTTTCTGCTGGTGGGGTCCCATTTCTGAGCTCATTACTAACAATGGCCCCACTTTTATACAGGCATGCGACCTCCTCACCAACCACTACCAGATCCAGCATATCTGGATCTCTCCATACAACTCCCAAGTCAATGGGATTGTCAAGAGGTAACACTACAATGTCTGGAAGGCCATCATCAAAAGTTTCCTGGGGGACAAGTCATGCTGGCATCACTCAGCTCACTCTGTCTTCTGGGTGGAATGGGTAACCATTCAAAAATCTACCAGACTTTCACCATACTTTATGGTTCATGGCATAGAGCCTCTTTTTCCATTTAATTTATCCGAAGCTACATTTCTTCTTTCCCCATCAGACATTGATTTCCCTGTGACTGCAGAGCTAATTGCATGGCAAGCTCACCAATTCCAGAAATGGCAAAAAGATTTCGACAAGATCCATGATCACATCCTTCAAGCCTGCTTCACCTCCATCAAGCATTTTGAGGCAGTGATGAAGAATCAGATCAAGGACTTTGACTTCCACCCCAGAAGTCTCATCTTAGTCCAGAACTCAAGAGTCAAGAAGAAGCTAAATCAGAAGATGAAGCCCAGGTATATTGAACCAATGGTTGTCCTTCACCAGATGACTGGAGGTTCATACCTGTCAGCCAAGTTGGATGGGATGGTATCCACTCTCCAATATGCAGCATTCCAACTGATCCCCTACCACGCAAGATTGCAAAACTCAATTCCTATGTCCAGACTGATCAGATTAGACAATGAAGAATTGGACAAGATGGCAGAAAAAGAAGAGTGGAAGTTAGAGGACCTCAAAGAAGAACTGCCAGATGAAGAAGACTGTCCTGCAGCTGACTCTGAACAATAATTCCATACCTGTTCAAATACTGTCACAAATAAAGTCTGTACTATACATTTTCCCTCTCTGTTTCACCCCAGGATTCATCTGGAGACCTCTGTTTTACCCCAGCTTTCAACTAGAGACCTCACCTATCTTAGACTCACACTGAACAAAGACAAAAGAAAAAGACAAGTACTATAGATTTTTCTCTGAAAAATGCTAAAGAATCATACAACACACACATACTCTAGATTTCCCAATCATTTCCCAGACATTTACCAGACTTGTGTTCCCCATCCTGAACTCATTTTAGTTTCTCCTGCATGCTAAAGCACAGTGCCCATTTTTATGGTTGAATGGACAAACAGAAGGAGATAGCAAAAGAAAAGTAGTTGAAGAGAAAACCATCAAGTTTCCTGGACATTCCATAATATTCCTTATATCTTACTCTCATCCAGCTCAGGCATGAAGCTAAGTCCCCTGTGGACTTCACTTTCACTGCACTGCAAATCCCTTTTCTTTCTCATAAAGCACACATTTCTTACTGTTCCTCTTACCCTGTAGACACTGGGCTCCACCTGGCCAGATACCATTGAATCTCCCAGATCAGATATCAGACATCAGACATGGACACACACATTCATGATTGCAAGACAGACATACATACAAGTATACAATAGGAGAAGGGGAAGAAGGATGATGCTACCTACTGCCACAGCCACATTCCTACCATGGCCTGCGCTATGACAATCCATTCCCAGATTCTGATGCCTCTATTTCATGCAGACATGGCAGGCCTTTTCCACCGCCATCTCTGACTCCAATAATGTGATTTGAGCCTCTAGCTCAGCAAACTGGAGCTTCAGTTCTTGAAGCCCCTGGCATGGAACTGTTATCATCTTTGACAAGGGTTCTTTCACCCTTGCCTTCCCCTTGCCCTTGGCCAGAGTTTGATCTGCCTCCTTGTCAGAGACTTCAACAATGTCCTTGTCAATCAGACAGGAAAGGAATTTTCACACTGCAGCCAGGGTCAGTGTCTCAGACATGTACCATTTATTCAACTTACTGGGAACTGGCCTCACTGGCTTTTTCTCATCTTCCACCTCCACTGCCCATTGAGCCTTTATCTTCCAAGCATATTCACACCATCCTTTTGCATCATTACAGGCCTTGCAGGCAATTTCCTTCTGCCTTGCAACATATATGACCCACTTGCTCTTGCAGAACTGGCAGGGTTCCAGGTAACAGTACTGTCAAAATGTAACTCCTCCGACCTCCGGCCTCCTCCGAGGCTCATCGTCACAACTCCAAGGTCAATGCACACCAATGCTGCCATCTCTGCTCCAGAACATCTTGGAGTTGGTGTTTTCACTCAGTAAGGTCCTCTTTCTTCTTCGGACCTTATATTTCCTATTTCAACATGATATCGGAGTTACATCGGAGTTTATACGCTCAATCTCCGTCACTATTTTAGTCTAACTTTCTCGTCTCACTCCCTCAGTTGTCCTACCATCTGTGTGTCAACTGAGGTGAGTTTCTAGTTACATTTGCTACTTCTGCCACTTATGTCTGTAGTCTGGGCCTTCCTGCCCCTCCATAGGTGAATAATAGTTGTCCTACCATCTGTGTGTCAACTGAGTCTGGGCCTTCCTGCCCCTCCATAGCCCCTCCATAGCACACAGAATTTGACAAGTACCCTTCTTCAACCCTTGGGGCCAAATCCTCTGCAACATCATTTTCCTCCTTAGTATCTTTATGAAAATGCTGAAATGAGTCAAGTCTGTCAAAACAAGAGCATGTGATGACTTACCTTGTGAGCTGAAACCACAATTCTATCAAAATTGCCACTTTTTCCTGATTTGCTGGTTGTCATTGTAGGCACCTCTGATAGGCCCCGAGTTGGCACATTGTGTGCCAGAGAGGGTGTCTTGGTCAGTTTGGTGTCACAGGTGTCGACATCCATCACAATTGTGGACAGATTGGGGGCCAGTGCTTGCAGCCCTGCATGCACTCCAGCCTTTCAACAATCTGCAGTTTCTTGAGCAGCTCCAATGGCCTGAAGAAGATCAGGGGAGAGGTGATCAGGGATGGCCCTGAATGTGTTGGCCTCATGAAGGGCTGTCTGTAGTGTTGACTGTTGAACATTAGACATGACAATAAACAGAAAAGCTGTGACATACACCATCAAGTCCCCTAGTTTCTGGCACCATGCCTCCTGTTCTTCCTGCAGGTCATTCCTGTCTTCTGGTTGACATGCACCATTGCAGCAAGTTTCTCCTGTGCTGCATCAACACATTTGATTGCATCTGTCTTGAGAGAGTTGGTCATCAGGACCATGTTGTTGTGTGCCTTGAGGGATTGGAAGAGATCAGACATGGTGTGAGATATGAAGAAGTCAAGAAGAAGTCATGAGAGTAGTGTGGATGAAGAGAAGGAAGCCTGACACTGCAGGTTTTGTTGACACAACACATGTTCAGTCATTGCTGAGCCATTGTCCTTAGCAGGCAATTGATCCCCAAATCTGGTCGAGTGGACAACTGATGCCAAGTCACAACTTCATCTTAGGTCAGCATGGTGGTGCTGACTGAGAACAGTCAGTATTCAAGTTCCCCACAGATGTAGAAGAGTATAGGCTTCTACTGTGCAATCCTTCAATATCCCTGGTTTCTAAGTCATCCCCAAGGTCAATGAAGCTGTCTCCAGAGCATTCCCTCAAGTCCCAAGTGCCGTCTGTCCTGTCCCCAGTGTCTGTCTGCCTGGTATTCATAGTATCTGAGTCAGGTGAGTTCTGGATTTCTTTCTTTTCATATGTAAAGTCTTGAAAAGTGGGCAGGAGTCTACTGGACCTGATTCCATCAGTCATGTGATAAGTCTCATGCCTTCGTTGTCATACTTTCCTGATGATGTACCTAGTTTTATCTATGTTTCCTGATATGTACAAAGTCTCGGATATTTCCAGACTATAAACATTGTATCTCAGACTTCAGTCCACATCAAATCCTATACTTTTCGGTCATCTTCTAAAGTCTCAAGGACTCATTTTCTAGTCTTGAGGACTTGTTTCTCATCATTTCCACCACCATTCAAGTCAAGTCCTGCAAGTATCGACAGTTCTCATAGTTGGACTTTAGCCCTACCATCATGGGGAATTCCAGACTCTCATTTTCCAGCTCTACAGTTGAGTGGACTTCATTTCTTTTCCTCTCAGACATTGTCCTAGACCCTTGGATCCCTTTTGGGTTGAGTTTTCTGCTCACACCCAACACTAACCACTCAGGAATCCCACTCCAGGCTTCCTAGCAACTGTACAACACATTATTTACACTGAAGATGTATTTCCTCAGACATTGCAATGACACCTCCACTCCTTCCTTAATGTCCTCACTTATGTCCCCTCTGACAGTGTTATCTCTGATGCTTACTTCAATAGCTCTGATCACCTTTGAATGCAATCCCCATCCCTCCATCCCACCTCTCACATTGAGACTCCTTCTTGAAGTCTATCTTAGGATTGTGTTGTGTGTAGCCTCTACTCACAACTCCAATGCATCTCTGAATCTTGTCCTTGATCTTTAGATATTATCCTTAGAACCTCGACTATGCAGACCTCAATCTCAGGAGTTCACATTGCTCCTCTCCCACTTCTCTCCTGTCTCTCCCAATCACATCCACTCATTACTCCACCTCTGATGTCATCACTTCCATATATCTCACCTTCTATTTGGATATCCTTCGACTCCTTACAACCTCCAACCTCCTTTCATCCATCTCTGCCTTCCCTGACAATATCATCCATTCTCTGAACCTCTGATGCATTGATGGTGTCCCTCTGACATCTTGATGACATTTCCAATGTGTTCCCCTCAAAGGACCATCATCTTCAACACCCCCACATCACCTTCTACATCCTCTGCAACCCTTTGGCGTCACTTTCTTGTCCTCCACTCTTCATCAAACCCCTTCCACTTCCCTCACTCAGGCAAAATGACCTCCAATGCAATCTGCATAATTCTCATTGGGTTTCTGAAACATGCTAGTACCAACCCCTGCTTGCTCACCCATTACAGTCCATTGACTGCAGTTATTGAGAAGCATCCATGCTGAACTTCTGCAGACAGAACACCAGCCCTGACATGCCGACTTTTGTGTCTCCAGGATCAATTTCACTCCCCTCTCTCAACAATCTTCCTCAGGCTCACATTGGCCTAGCCAGCCAACTCCTGGGTGACAACCTCCAATCTACTTTGGAATTGCCTTGAGTTTCCTCAGACCTTACAGTCCCCTCTCCATGCTTGCACTCAGTGCTTGCAACACTCCTCTCCTCATCTCTGTTTCCCCTCTGACATCTTTTGGCTCTCCAATTTCCATTATCCTAACCCGATTACCAGGAATACTATAGGAGTGCTCAAACTGTTCTTCTCAAAATATAGGTGCTCAACCTCCCTCAGTTGCTCTACCCTAACCTCCACTCTCCATCCTCCTACCTCCTCCTTCTTTTCGGCCTGTAGTTGCTGTGCATCAGAAGTTGAGTTGATGATTCCTTCTACTCATTTTCAGGGTGAATGCCTTAGATCTCACTGTAAAGATGCTAGGAAGCCCGGAGTGGGTTTCCTGAGCCGTTAGTGTTGGGTGCAAGCAGGAAACCCGACCCAAAAGGAATCCAAGGGTCTGGGACAATGTCTGAGAGGAAAAGAAATGAAGTCCACTCAACTGTAGAGCTGGAAAATGAGAGTCCGGACTTCCCCATGATGGTAGGGCTAAAGTCTAACTATGAGAATGGTCGATACTTGCAGGAGTCAACTTGAACAGCGGTGGAAATGATAAGAATGAGTCCTCAAGACTAGGAAACAAGTTCTCGAGACTTTAGAAGATGACCAAAAAGTATGGGATTCAATGTGGACCAGAGTACAAGATACAATGTTTATAGTCTGTGAATTCCCAAGACTTTGTACATATTGGAGAATGTAGGTAAATCTAGATACATGATAGGGAAACTATAATAACACAGGGAAAGACGATATGAAGCTTGTTATATGACCGAGGGGATCAGGTCTGGTGGACTCTCACCCACTCTCCGAGGCTCTAAGTATGAAAAGAAACAAAATCTGGAACTTACCTGACTTGGATACTACAAACACTGGATGGATGGACACTGGGAACAGGAAGGACAGCACTCAGGTTTTGAGGACAACGCTCTGGGAACCACTTCATTGGCTTCAGAAAGAACTCGGAAACTGGAGATATTGAGGGATCACACCATAGGAGCATACAGTCTCCTATATCCATGGGGGGCTTGCATACTAACTGTCCTCAGTCAGCATCACCATGCTGACCTAAGACAAAGTTGTAGCTCAGTGTCAGTTGTGCACTCAACTGAATCAAGATATCAATTGCCCAATTAGGACAATAGCTCAGCAATGCCTGAACATGCATTGCAACATCAAAACCTCAACCTTGGGCTTCTTTCTCCCATCTACATCATCCTCACCACTTCTTTCCTCCACCACTCCTGTTCTTATCAACATGGCCGACCTGCTTGCCTCCCTCAAAATCCTCAATGATGCAGTCCCAATGGTGGACTCCCTCAAAACGGATGCAATCAAACATGTTGATGCCATGCAAGACAAACTTGCAGCCACAGTAGTATGCCAGCCAGACAACAGCAAAGACTTAAGTGAGGAACAAGAGGCCTGGTGCAGGAAACTGGGGGACTTGATGGTATGTGTGACTCACTCTCCCTCTGTTATCCATTAGACTTCTATAGGCATCACTGCAAGCAGCCCTTCGTGAGGCCAACATGGTCAGGGCCATCCTGGCCTGCCTCTTGCCTGACCTTCTGCAAGCCATTGGGGCTGCCCAGGAAACCACAGACTGATGGAAGGCTGGCACTCATTTGGGGTCACAGCTCTTGGCTCCAGGCCTGTCCACAATATTGATGAATGTTGACAATAATGGCGCAGTTCCAATCAAGGCACCCTCCCCAGCACACAATGTGCCAACTTGGGGTCTGTCAGAGGCTCCTACTGTGGCCATGAGCAAGTCTACAAAAAGCAGGAATTTTACTGGGGTAGTGGTTCCACCTCACAAGGTAAGTTCTCAGTGACATGTTCTTCATCTTATTGACTCATTACAGCATTCTTGGCATGACTCAGATGAGGAGGACAAAGTGGTGGAAGACTCAGAAATGAAGGCTGAGGAAGGTTATCAGTACTTAGACCCCTGTCAATTCTGCAGGAGCAAGCAGGTGCTGTGCATCACGAAATGGAAGGAAATCACTTGCAAGGCCTGCAATAACACAAAAGGGCACTGCAAGTATGCCTGGAAGACAAAGGCTCAGCAAGTGGCAGAGATGGAGGAAGAGAAAAGGCCAGCAATTCCAGTTCCCAGTAAGCAGATCAACTCAAGTAAGTAAGTCCACAATACTAACCCTGGACATAGTACACAAGGTTCACCCCTGCCCGTTCAATGTGGAGGTTGTCAAAGTGTCCAATGAAGAGCCAGAGCAAACCCTGGTTAAAGGCAAGGGGAAAGCAAGGCTGCAAGAGCCCTTGTTGAGGATGGTAATGGTCCCACAGTGGGGCCTCCAGGAGTTAATGCTCCAATTTGCAGAGTTGGAGGCTTGGATGTCATCCCTTGAATAGGAGATGGTGGTGGAGAAGGCATGCCACATCTGCATGGAGATAGAGGCAGAGGAGATCTGGGAGTGGATCCTGGCAGCCCAGGCTATAGTGGGGGGCTGGCTAAGGCAGTAGATCATGTCTGTAGTCTTTCTCCTCCTCCTCTCCTTGTACTTGTAGTCATATCCAATGTGCAACCATGAATGTGTGTGTGTCCGATGTTCAGTCTGGGTGATTTGACAGTATCTGGCCAGGTGAAGTCTGGGGTCTACAGGGTAAGAGGCACAGTAAGAAATAGGTACTTTATGAGGAAGAAAAGAGATCTGTGGTGCAGTGAAGGTGAATTCCACAGGGAACTTAGCTTCATGCCCCAGTCAGATAAGAGTCAGATAAAAGGAACATTATGGAATGTCTGGGAAATATGACAGTTTTCTCTTCAACCACTTTTCCTTTTCTATCTTCTTCTGTTTGTCCGTTCAGTAAGTAAAAATGGGTGCAGTGCTCTGATGCATGGGAGAAACTAAAATGAATCCAGGACAGGAGACACAAGTCTGGTAAATGTCTGAGAAATGATCAGGGAAATCTATAGTATGTATGCATCATTGAATTCTTTAGCATTTTTGGGGGAAATTCTATAGTACTTGGCTTTTTCTTTTTGTCTTTGACTTTTTATCTTTTTCTTTTATCTATGTTTGGCACAAATCTAAGATAAGTGAGGTCACTGGTCAAATGCCAGGGTGAAACAGAGGTCTTTGAACGAATGCCAGGGTAAAACAGAGGTGGAGAAATGTATAGTACAGATGGTATATATGACAGTATGTGGACATGGATGGAATCATTGTTTGGAGTCAGGTTCAGGATAGTCTTCTTCATCTGGCAGTTCTTCTTCAAGGTCCTCTACTTCCCACTTCTCTTTTCCTGCCATCTTTTCCAGTTCTTCATCATCTAACCCAGTCAATCTGAACATGGGAATCAAATTTTGTGATCTTGCATGGTATGGTATAAGTCAGAATGCCACATATCAGAGAGTGGATACCACCCTGTCCAACTTGGCCAACAGATATGAACCTCCAGTTTTCCAGTGAAGGACAACCATTGGCCTGATATACCTGTAAAGAGATGCAAAGATCCCTTCATCTCATCCTCTGAGGTAGCAGACAGTCCTACCAGTCAAGGGACTGATAGGGAGAGGAAAGGTTATGGACCTTGGTGGAAGAACTCACCAAGGATAAATGGAGTATTGCAAGGTAGAGGGTCTTAGAGCAAGACAGAGAAGGAGGGGACTCGACTTGACTATCTGAGTTGCTAGAAAGGAACTAGAAGAGCTAGAGAGTGACCATGAGGGAGCTCTCTCTAAATACTTTACAGGACTATTTGTACCTGTATAGGTCTCTATCATATATGGATAGGTATGAGTCATGAAACATGACTAGAGAACTGAAATTATTGGTAGGATAAAGATACTAGCCAATGGCATAAGTATCTCATTTCTATAGAAAATGATGAAACAATACAAGAGTGGAAATGACAGATGATTATGTTATCATGATCTAGAACCTTGGTTATGTAATAAAAGAGTAGAAAGCGAATACCAAGTTTCAACACTTCTCTTCCCTAGAAATATTGGTCATCATCAGAACAAAGAAAGAGTCAAACACTTTTGTTCATGCTCAAATGCAATCTTTCCAAGATTCTTGGTAAAGATATCTGCAAACTGTGAATTGGAAGGAACATAGAATAGTTCTACTTCATCAAATTCAACAGCCTCCTGAATATAATGTTTAGGGATGCAGACATGTTTGGTATGTCCTTCTTGAGCAGGATTTGAAGCAAGGAATATTACACCTCGATTATCAATGCATAGAGGAATGGTTGAGAGGGGATAAGACACCTCCTCAAACAGATTACAAATCCATTGGAGCTGTTTCATACATTCTGTCATTCCACAGTGTTCTGCTTCAGTGGATGAAAGTTGAACTCTTCGTTGTTGCCTGGAAAGCCATGAGACTATTCCATTTGCAAGGAATATAGAATAACCAGTAGTGGACTGTGAGGTCTCAATGCCTCCAGCCCAATCAGTGTTAGAATAAGCCACAAAACCATTGTTTGGGCCATTTGCAGTGTAAGTCAGGCACAAGTCCTGAGTATGAGATAGATAGTGCACTATGTAGAGCACCTTCTGCAGATGTTCCTCACAGGGATTTGCAGAGAACTGCAACATTTTGATCACTGAATAAGCTAGGTCTGGTCTTGTTCCAAGCATGATGTATAGTAATAATCCAGTGACCGATTGGTAGCGACTTCAAAGATCTGAGTTCAATTGACCTTCATTTGGCTTGGAATTATATCCAGAGGGTAGAGGAGTCAAAACTGCTTTGCAGTTTGTTTGACCAAAATGCTCAACTACTTTGGAAGCATAGAAGCATTGATCAAGTCTCAGAGCTCATTTAGAATGATCCCTGGTGATCCTCATTTCAAGATATTCTTTGGCAAGGCCAAGATCTCTGAATTCCCATTGTTCCATAAACCGTTTCTTGTGTTGAAGAGTGATTGTTCTATTACTTCCCATAAAAAGAGCATCATCAACATAGAAAACTAGAACAATCAAATGTTTACCAATGAGTTTGATATAAACTCCGGGATCAGAAATACAGCATTTGAAGCTGAATTCTTGAAGGCTTTTGTGCAACTCCTTGTTCCACTGGATTGCAGCCTGTTTGAGGCCATAGATGGCCCTTTGAAGACAACAAACTTTCTTCTCCTGGCCCAATTGTATGAAAGCTTCAGGTTGAACCTGTCAAAATATATAACTCCTCCAAGGTCCTCCGACTTACTCTGGACCTGTTCCATGCAACTCCAAAGCTTTCACCTACCAAGTACAACTCCTGACTCCGGAGTTATTCAGAGTTGACTTGATATCCAGTAATGTCTCTTTTCTCTTTTGGACCTCTTCTTTCCTACTCCGGACATTACATCAGAGTTACATCAGAGTTCATGTGCTCTGATTTCTGTCAGTATTTTAGACAGTCTGCTTTGTCATACTTTCCTCAGTTGTTCTGCCATCACTGTGCAACACTGAGACTGGATATCTCTACCCTTCCATAGCACACAGATTCTGACAGAACCATATAAAGTTCTTCATCTAGTTTGTCAAACAGGAATGCTGTTTTGACATCAAGAGATTCAATCTCCCAGTTTTCCAAAGCTGCAAGCGCTAGGAGTAGACAAACTATCTCAAACCTGGTAACAGGTGAGAAGGTTTCTTTATAGTCAATACTGAAGACTTGAGTAAAGCCTTTAGCAACAAAGCGAGCCTTTTTACGACCATTGCTTTTAACTGTATAAACCCATCTCCCTTTGATGGGTTGACAACCTTTGGATAGATCAACCAGATCCCAGACTTTGCATTGCATGAGGGATTGGTATTCTTCATTCATAGCAGCTTTCCAGAGGTGTTGTTCATTCTTAGGAAGCTTGAGTATGTCTTTATACTGTCTGGGGTTATTCTAGCTTATAGTGGCAGACATGTGGATTCTCATCCATCGGTTACCATACATGGTTCCCGTGTCTTCTTCTTCATTTGTAGGTCTTGGTTGTGTAACCAGTTCTCTTTGAGAAGTCTCCTCTTTGAGGGGTACAGTTCCAGAATGAATGTCTCTCTCAATTTCAACAGGACATCGATTTCCATAAGTGTTATCAGGAAGAATCCTAGGTTGAGCAATTTGAGTAGAACATCTCTCTGAAATTGAGGGTCTGAAAGTAGCTCTAGTTTCCACAGGTGGGCAAGCATGAAACTCAGAAAGTGGTTCTGGTTGAGGAGGAAGTTTGGACTGTCTGTGACTGTCCTTAATGGTTTTTCTCTATCCAGTATGTGGTAAATCTTGCTTGGGTGGTGGTGTACAAGGGTTGGAATCAGAAGATGATGGTGAAGATGGTGGAGGTGATGATGAGGTGCTTGAATGAGAGGAAGGTGATCTAGATCTTTGACGAATAGGTGGTCGAAGATCAGGAATGTTGATTATGACATGACAAGAAGGAGGGTCTGGATTCATTTCATCTTGGTTGTTATTATGAAGGTCAGATGCATTGTCTTCAGATATCAAGGGCAGTTTGTCTTCTATCTCTCTGGGAGCAGAAAGGAAACTGGATTCATCAAAAGTGGCATGAGTGGAGATGAAGATTTGATGACATTGTATGGTTAAATCTCTCAGCATGTCCATTCTGTTGTGGTATGTGAGGGGAAGAGGTCTGATGGGTGATGCCTCGAGATGAGAAGAATGATTGAATGTCCTTCCCTAAGTATTCCCCACCATGATCTGAACGTACAGAGGTGACATGAGAATCAGACTGATTCTCAAGCCAAGCGATCTGGCATTGAAGCGCAGATGCAGTACCAGATTTCTCATGTAGGAAGTGGAGGAGGGCAAAGCCAGAGTGGCAACAGGAGTGTGATTCAACAGGAAAATGTCCCATTAAATCAGTGTGCAATAGGGCAAGGGGGCAACCAGCTCTCTTGATTGAAGGATTAAAGGGGTGATCTGTCATTTTGCCTAAAGCGCAACCTTTGCAAGGTGGAGTATCAGGTCGAATGGATATGGAGGGGCAGCCAGAAGTTTGAGTGTCTAAATGTCTCATTGCATTCTTGGAACAGTGTCCGAAGTGATGGTACCATAAATGATATGAATCATTAGTTGCCATTGAGGCAATCATTCCAGGTTTAATTGAGGTAGACTGAAACCAATGAAGATTGTTATCTGGACATGAGGCAGAGGCCCGAATGACCAGAAGTCCTTGATCATCCCAAATGCAGTTTTCACCATTTGAAATCTCACATCTGAAGCCTTGAAAGGTCAGAGTGGGCACAGAAAGGAGGCAATTTGCTGCCTGAGGTGCATACCAAACATGTTCAAGTACCATTGGATCAAGACCAGCAGGATGGATAATGACTTTCCAAGGTCCATGCATGTCAACAGTCGATCCATTAGCCACAGAGGCTTGTTTGGTACCTTTATCAAGATGTGCAAATTCGTCTAGGTAAGGGGTGATGTGATCAGTGCAGCCACTGTCAATCATCCAGTGAGAACATTCAAAGAAGCTCAGGGGAGTTCTGACAGTATACAGGCCAAATGGTTTAGATTTATAAGGAACAACACCTTCATGGCTATGGTTTATATGTGTCTCTTTCAAATCAGCAAGATGTTGCATGATAGAAAGGGTAGCAAAGGTTATAGGTTCCATCTCATCCATATAAGGGGTCTTCTTTTCTGGGATAGGAAGGTCTCTGATGATAACACCAGGCAGAAAAGAGTTGGATGGTAAACCACTGAGAACAAACTTCTCAGTTTTCATCATCATCATCTTTTTCACTCTTGATGGTCTCATCAATTTCTCCTTAGAGTGAGGAAGAGAATCGATGATTTCAAAATAAATTCAAAGGTCCAGCCATACCATCATTCATGTCTGTATCAACAGGATGATCCCATCCAGCTTCGGCTGTTTCAGAGGAAAAAAAATGTTGTTCTTCTTCAACCTCCATGTGATCAGTAAAACAATCACAAGGGTCATAAACAGTAACCATGGTGTTGAAATCAGCTTCAGTGAACTGATTCGGATCAAAGCTTACAATTGCATTTGCCATAACTTCATTCACTTTAGCAGGCTGTTTCCCCTTCCCTTTACATATATGACTGGCAATGTTCATACCAGTCTCTCTTCTCTTGTTTCAAGGGTCTCTTCCATTTCAAAGGATTTAAATTGGAAGGTTGTAATGAGTGATCAGAACAATTGTCCTTCTTTTGGTTCTTCCAATGGTTTTCCCATGGAGGACCACTGCAAATCACATTGGTTCTGTGAACAGAGAAAGAGGGATCTCCACTTAAGCGGAAGGATAGGGAACGTCCTTTCAAGGATCTGAAGTCAATCTCTTGAAGTATAGCCTGTTGGACATTTTGAAGGGCAAAGTCCTTCTGATCCATAACATGAATCAGAGTAGAGTAAAGGGAGTTGAAGTTGTCAGGAAGTTGGGCAAGCATAATCATGGCATGGAGTGATTCAGGTGAAACCAGACCAGTGTTTTGCATGTTCTGATAATGTGAGATCATTTTATTGATGTCTTCCATGGCATGAGAAGGTCTAATGTGAATGTGAAAGATGTTATGCAAGAAGTAGAATTGCCCAGCAATTCCTCGAGAGGCAAAGCATTCTCTGAGGGTTGACCAGAGTTGATAGGTCATAGAGCAGAAGTGGGTGACTAGTGTAGCGCCAGTTCCACAGGTGAAAGATTGATGATTCAAAGGAAGGACTGCATCAATGATTGTATCATTGATTGTGAAAGCCAAGTATCTGAGGACTTTCTGATCTGATTGCTTCCAGGAGTCAACATCTCTGGTAGCAATATTGCTAGTGGTAGCAAGAGTTCCATCAAAGAAACCTCCCCATCCGATGGTATTGAAGATGAATCAGATTTGGGCAGACCAGATAGAGTAGTTACTCTGTCCTTCGAGAATAGGGATGTGAGTGATAATTGCACTTTCGATCTTGATATCAGCAACAGCAGGGATAGCAGTGGCCATTTCTGTAGAACAAATTCTTCAGCATCATTTTCAATGGAAATTTAAATCACCATTTCATCAAGAAATCATCCTTTTATCAATCAATCCCATATATACATTCAAGAAAGTGTCCAATGCTCATAAAGGAATATGTCTATTTTTGTACCTTTGATTCTGTGCACTTCTCCTATGCTTTCTCTGATCCAAGAACTTTCTATGAAGAGAATGAATCTTCATGCCCTCATATTGACCAGCCATAATCTCATAAATGAGATTATTGTCTTCAGGAAGATGATTTTTCTTTAACAGTTTCTGAAGCCTTTTGAGGGGCTTAGATCCTGGTAAGTTGTGCCAAATGTCGTGGTGTTCTTGGTTGAATTCCACATTCCACCAATGAACAGTGTATCCAGGGGGATTCTGGATGTGGTAATGGTGGTACCAGTTCCATACATCAAAGTATGTGTTGGCAACCAATAGGGATTCTTGGAGTCTAGCATGGGGGTCTCCAGAATGATAAGGATAATTTGGGTTAATTGGTCTATTGATTGGAGGGAAGAAATCTCACCTTAGAACCTCAAAACTCTGAAAATGTACATATGCAGACAGAGTGGTGTTGTAAGTCTTGGAAGGGAAAGCCCAACCAGCACCACTGTAAGCAGAGAAGGGGGTCTCATCTTTGTACATGAAGGAGCAAGGGAGGATAATCTGATCTGCCAGTATAATCTCCACAGTTGTGATTTCAAAGGGGTCAACAATGCGGGGGCAGTTAGAGTGAATTTTATAAGGTGGAATGTTGGCTGTTTCCAGAAAGGGTATGTCAGTTTCCTGGAGAAGATCTAGCTGATGATGGATTTTCTTTGACAGAAGAGGCATGGGTTCTTGAAACACTGCTTCCCTGGTAAATCTGTCCTCCAATGATATCATCACTGTAGATGATTTCAATTTTGTCCACAATGCGTCTTCAAAGGTGCTGTAATTCATCTGGAGTGAAGTGAGCTTCTAGGACAGGAGTGGATGTGCAAAAAGGTATTCCTTCTAAAGGATCTGTGGGAATGTCTCAGGGGACGTAATCTGAAAGGCGATGAGAAGAATATGAAGGTGGTTGAGGATGAGGAGAAGAAGGGGTTTCAGGATCTGAAGTAATGAATCCTGGTAATTGAGTTTGATGAGGGAAATAGATGAATCAAGTGTCTTCTTCTATAGGAGGTTCGGTAGAGTGGAAGGATCCCTAAGATCCAGAAATAGAACCAGGTAGAGGAAGCTCCCAGATGTTTTGTTATCCTTATCAATGAGGGATTCTTTTGACAGTATTTCCAACTCTGTGAATTAGAAAATGTCTTGAACCAGATCTTCCTTCACAACATTGATTCTGTTCCAGATGTTGTTCACAGAAGGCACAAAGGAGGTGATGCCTGAATGGATAGTCCCAGGCAGGATTATGACAAATTTGACATAGGCAATTGGGCTCCTGAGGGCAGGCAGGAGCAGGAGTATACTCCAATACAGAGGTAGAAGTGTCTTTCCTATGTGAGGAGGGTATTGGAGTCACAAGAGCAGGACAGGATGGATGAGAGGAATGGGACAATGAGGATGAGGATGGTCTCTCCCAAGGTGGTGGAGGATTCAAAGGAGGGTTACGAACCTCTTGAGGTACAGGTATAGTGGTGACTGTAACCGTCAAGAAAGTAAGGATTCCATTAGTTCATTGATTTATGATCAGGGTAAAAGAACCATCCAAGATGTGAATGATGATATTTCCAAAGGAAGTAGAATGAAGAATGAGCCTCCAAAGCTATAAGCAATGGAATGGTGTAGCACCAAGTGCATGGCATTCCCCAGAATTAAAAATAACCTGGAGAAACCTGCAGCAATACATCCATCCATAGCACCAAAGGTATGTGACAGAAATGTGCACAAAGTATGTTGAGGTACCTTTAGGTGGGGCTCATAACCTAAAGAGATGCAAAGATCCCTTTATCTCATCCTCCAAGGTAGTGGATAGTCCTACCAGTCAAGGGACTGATAGGGAGAGGAAAGGTTATGGACCTTGGTGGAAGAACTCACCAAGGATAAACAGAGTATTGCAAGGTAGAGGGTCTTAGAGCAAGACAGAGAAGGAGGGGACTCAACTTGACTGTCTGAGTTACTAGAAAGGAACTAGAAGAGCTAGAGAGTGACCATGAGGGAGCTCTCTCTAAATACTTTACAGGACTATTTGTACCTGTATAGGTCTCTATTGTATATGGATAGGTATGAGTCATGAAACATGACTAGAGAACTGAAATTATTGGTAGAATAAAAATACTAGCCAATGGCATAAGTATCTTGTTTCTATAGAGAATGATGAAACAATATGAGAGTGGAAAGGATGAATGATTATGTTATCATGATCTAGAACCTTGGTTATGTAATAAAAGAGCAGAAAGCGAATACCAAGTTTCAACAACCTGGACTTCATCTTCTAGTTTAGCTCCTTCTCAACTCTTGAGTTCTGGACTAAGATGAGACTCCTGGGGCAGAAGTCAAAGTCCTGGATCCAGTTCTTCATTGCCACCTCAAAGTGCTTGAGGGATGTGAAGCATGCTTGGAGAATCCAATCTCAGATCTTGTCAAGGTCATCTTGGGGTTTCTAAAATTGGTGGGCTTGCCATGTGATTAGTTGTGCAGTAGCAGGAAAATCAACATCTGATGGTGGAAGAAGAAAGGTAGCTTCAGATAAGTCAAAAGTAAAGAGAGGCTCTATGCCATGAACCATAAAGTACAGGGAAAGTCCAGTAGATTTCTGAATAGTTACCTGTTTTGCCCAGAAGACTGAGTGAGCTGAGCAATGCCAGCATGACTTGTCCCCCAGGGAACTTTTGATGATGGCCTCCTGAACATCATAATGATGCCTCTCAACAATCCTGTTGGCTTGGGAGTTGTACAGAGAGATCCAGATATGACAGATCTGGTATTGGTTGGCCAGGAGATTGCAAGCCTGTACAAAGGCAGGGCCATTGTCAGTAATGAGTTCAGAAACAGGACCCCACCAGCAGAGGATATCCTCAAAAATGAATGTTGTGAGGGCAGACACATCCTCTGACCAGAGCATATGCCAATCTGGGTATGAGGACATGGCACAGTGGGCTTGAATGATATACCAGTATTCACCAGCTCTGGACATTAGCATCATATCAACATGAACTTTGTGAAATAAACTGAAAATGAGAGGAACAGTCATGGGAATGTGAAAATGGGCAGTTTGGTGGGCTTGGCACTGATGGCAAGTGTGGACATACCACTTGACATTGTTGGCAAGCATGGGCCACCAGAATTGCAGGAGAAGACATGTCCAGACAGTGTAGACACCTTTGTGCCCGAGGTCATTGTGGGCCTCCTTAATAAGTCTGTAATGCTGATCTTCAGACACTACAACCTGGTGTTGGCCTCCAGGTGCATGACATCAGAGAACATCTTAGTGAAGAAAGAAGTGGGTAGCAGAGGAGATGAAGGAATGAAATTGCTGTCAGACATGTCAGGAGGATGATGGTGAGTGGAAAGAAAAGTGCAGATAAGTTCCAAGCAGGCATTTCAGCCCTTAGCTTTGGCAGAACAAGGAAAGGGCAGCTCGGAAGGCTTGGAAGGCTGCAAGGCAGGGTCAGAGACTTGGTCAGTAAATGCACAATAATCAATATAAACAGGAAGGATGCCCTAATCAGCCATGTAAAGTGCAGGGTAATCCACTTGGTGGGCATAGTAAATGGGAAGCGATGGCAGTGCTAGTGGGACTCCATAATATCAGTATGGGAGGGAATACACAAACTGTAGGGAAGGACATTCATTCAGCAAAATGATGGTGAAGGAGTATGTATCATCAAGCCAATCCTCATGATCATCCTCATCCAGAGGGTCAGATTCAGACAATGGATGGTGGAAGAGGCTGTCAGCTCTGGTATGATTGTCAGTGAATACATGGATGAGATTGAAGGTGAAAAGGAGAATCCCAGCAATCCATTGGTTGATGACAGTGTTTGGCTGCAGGTTGGGGTTGTTGATTATTCCCTTGATCTACTTGGCATCCATTTCCACTGTGAAGTTAGCAACTCCAAAGATGAAAACTCGGACTGCTTGCAGAGCTTGAAAAAGTCCATATAACTTGAGTTTAGCCTGGGAATACTGGCTCTCTACCTTATTCAGAATCAGGAACCTGAAGTGGTTTGGATATCACCTCCCATCTATGCTGACTTGGAACAAAATGAATCCAACCACAGTCCAGTGTAGAAGACTCAAGCTCCCTACAGTGACATTCCCATTTCCTCCAAGCATTCGTACATCCTCTGAAGTCCTCCAAGTTACTCCACTACTCCTCTGAGACTCCATAGTCAGAGGCCATCTTCTTGAGTCAGAACTCCAATGTCCAGAGGACCGGACCTTTGTTCCCATGCCCTGAATGAGTCATCTGTGAGTCAGAGTTGTGTTTTCTAATTGGGATTTTACTTTATTTAGTATCTACATTCATTCCTTCATCTTTCCTTTTGATTCACAGTCTCAGAAATGCCCAGACTCAAAAGTTTGTACATAGAACTTAGTTCTAGAAGGGACTTACCACCATCTACCATCAGTTTTAAGTCTCCGAAGTCAATTCCCTTCAATTCCCTTCAACTCCAGTCAAGTCCAGCCGACTCCAGACAAGTCCTGTCAACTTCATAGTTGATTCCTTAGCCCTACCAAATGGGGAGGAGTCAGACTCTTATTTTCCAGCTCTCTCAGGACATCAGTGAGCCATCCATATTCGCCCTCACCCACTTTCTTTCTCTCTTTG
>JBBPTO010000457.1:0-29812 GCA_038094155.1 Pulveroboletus cf. aberrans
ATCGGAGATGTGTATAAGATAAAGGTTCGAAGCTCCACGCAGTGACATTACGGGCTTACTTGTAATCCAGAGTAACTCATCCAGTCAATTTCTCCCTCCCTGACGAACGCATTTTTCAACGGCTGGGATGCCAGGACCTGACGATGAGTCCACGGCGCCTTTACTCGGTGAGTTCGCCTCCGTCAGGAACGACCCGGAGAGCGGGGCCTCTGTCGATACGAACCAGCATCAACCCGTGAGGCTCTACGAAGGCGCCGCGCAGGTGCAGTCGACACGCCAAAAGTCTCAAGTTCTCGTCTGGAGTGTCGTGGGGTTCACACTCGTCGCGATATTGGGATTGTCGGCACTCTTGTACCGCGCCAAATATGGAGATCTCACGAATGAGGTCCAGCGGATCGGCAAGCTTCCAGGTGAGTGCGGCGGACTTGGTCTGTTAGAACGCGGGTCTGACGAGATTCTAGCCATGGGGTATAACAGTGCGTCGTCGTTCCTTCCTCGTCGCAACGTGCTCAATCTCGACCGTCAGCTTGGAACGCATACTACGTGAGTACCGTCGTTCGAACAGTGGATGGGAAACTTACGCTCTGTTTGTAGTGCGCCATCAATGAAACACTCATCATCAAGACGGCCCACTTGATGAAGTCCCTCGGTCTCGCGGTGCGTTCCAGAAACCATGGTCTTATTGTAATTTAATCTTTCATGGAACCTAGGATGCGGGGTACGACCATATCAACCTTGATGACTGCTACTCGGAGAAGCAACGGAGTCCCGAAGGGGACATCGTCGCGCGTGCGTTGGTTTTACACGTGTTTTGCGTGGAGGGGGAATTGACCTCGTCGTAGACAAGACCAGGTTTCCCTCGGGCATGAAAGTTTTGACGAACCAAATTCATGATTTGGGCTTGTGAGTGGTGCACCTCGTTTAACTTGAACGTTCCCCTCGAGCCTCGTGCAGCAAAGCAGGCATTGTGAGATTCCCTCCGTCTGCTCCCGTTCGTATCTGATTTGGTGTGACAGTACAGTGACTCTGGATGGTTCACTTGCCAGTTGTACCCTGGGTCGTATCAGAACGAGGCGAGGTAGGTTTCGTCCCCTCATTCGGGTTGACGGGGTCTTTTCGACGGGTTTTGTAGAGACATCAAATTGTTCCAGGACTGGGGCTTTGACTATCTCAAGTGCGTATGTACAGCGCACCGGACGGAGATGTGGCACTTACGTTTCGTCGTCTCAGGTATGACAATTGCGCCGTTCCGTTCGACAACATCACGAGGGAAAACATCATGGGCCGTACGTTAACGTTCATCCGTGACGATCTCAGATATTTGAGTATCGAGCTGATGGCCATCGGCAGGATACGAACGTATGGCCAACGCCATCAAGGACCTTGCCGAGACTTCTGGAAGACCACCGATATTCTTGTCGATGTGCCAGTGGGGAAGGGTACGATCATCCGTCCAAGTCGTGTACTCATACTCATCCATTTACTCAGGAACAAGGTTGGATGTGGGCGAGAAGGTATGGTCAAAGTTGGCGGGTAGGTGATTTGACAACCTGCTGTCGGTACATTCACGACGAATGTTGCTTGTCAGACAACGGATGATATTGGTATCTTTTTTTCTGACACAACGTTAACGCCACCTGATTCAGTGCCTTAGGGGCATCTTGGTCGTCGATTGCGAGTCTCATCAACCAGTCGGCAGCTTTGCTTACCACTTTTACCGAAGTGTTTTAACTCCGTTGGCTAGAAATTCTTTCCGAACCTGGGCCACTGATTTCTACGGTCACAACGATATGGACATTGTGAGTGATTCCACCCACGTCCCTGGTCTCGGCCTCACAGTCTACTAGCTGGAAGTGTGGGTAACACATTTGATATCTCATTTCTCACTTATGTCAACCATAGAGGGAATGGTGATCTCAACTATCAAGAGACCAAGACGCATTTCACCGCCTGGGCTCTCATGAAATCCCCACTTTTGATCAGTCTTCATGTACGTCATTCCTTATTCGAAGTCAGGAGTGGCGCATACAGACAGTTGTTCTTCAGTTGGAGACAGCAAGCAAGGAGTCCCTCGAGATTCTCACCAACCATGAAATCATTGCCATCAACCAGGATCCCGTCGTGGGTACGAGCATTTCGCCCTTCCGATGGGGCATCAATGTGAGTACATGGGTAAAGAAGTTTCAGCCCGCTGATTGGAAACGACGCCAGCCCGACTATGTGAGCAATGATACTCACCCCGCACAGTACTGGAGCGGTGAGAGCCAGAATGGTACGGTGTTTATGCTTGTGAGTGTTTTCATCTGTCTGTCCCTTGCATCACTGAGACGGGCAGATCAACACCTTGGACGAGCCTGCGGACCTTCTCTTCAATCTGACAGAGTCCCCTTGGATTCGAGCTGGGAGGCAATACTCGGTCCGGGTAGGTTCCGGACTTTGACTAACTTTTCGCAATGGCGCTCATCCGCTGTTCAGGACCTTTGGACCCACACCGACAATGGTACCGCGGTGAGGAACTTTACGGCGCACGATGTCCCGCCGCATGGGGTTGTCGCGCTGCTCTTTCAGGACGTCGGCGACGAACCTGAGGGACTGTGGCCTCCTTGTGCGGTGGTCGAGTGGTGCATGGCCAAAGACGGGACCATGTACGATCCTGACAAGAAATGGAACGCTGAGAAGAACACAGCTTGAAATCAAGCATAAGAACTTCAGCGTCATCCTGTGATCTGTGTTTTTGAATAATGCTATCTTTTTCGTCTAGTTGGACATGTAAATATATCGAGCTATCTTTATATCGAAAAGGACAGGCGGAGAAATCGTATGTGCTGATAGAATTGCAGAGGACTATCTTGACTCTACCCACTGTGCCGCCTGAGATCACTTTGCTCGTTCTAGACCACACCTGAAACAAGATGTAGTAGTTACATCTAAGCATCTAATTCGAAGCCTGGGCCTGATATATACAAAATCCTGTGGATTGATATGGGCCATCCGTCCGAACGATGTGGAAGTTCCAAATGCAAGACGAAGGGCAGTGTCGCGTTTCTAAGTGTCTATCAGGGGAACGAAAAGGTGAGAGAAGTTACACCATATGAGTTATACAAATGCCATCTTGGTCTACCAGTTTCCTTGATGTCATCAGCAAGAGCTTTGCTCGGTCTTATAGGACCATAGTCCAGTTTCACGAAGCGAACGAGTGGCTATCAAAGGTTGGAGAAACAATGAGACAACGGACGAAGGGAATGGACGATGACCAATTGTGGAGCACCATCGGAGTCATCCCCCACACGTTTTCTCGATGACGTATGGTTGAAATTGGATAGAACACAAGAGTGCTCAAAAGGACCGCGCGACTCTTCGAGCTGAGGGCCAGTGACAACTCGCGTCACTGATTTGAAGCGCAAGGACACGTAGTTTCGGTGACAGATCAAAAGCTCGCTGGGGGCTACTGATCAGCGTACTAACTTCCCTCAGTGATATCTAGCACGCAACGCCTCATGGGCACGAATCTTGTTCGCAACTGTTTAACTTGTCCCCGGAATCTGAATTTTGATGGAGTTTATGATCTTTGCAGTCTGCCTACTGGTTACTTCAATCGTGCGCTCCAAGGTCGCGTGTGGGATCTCGTCCAAACACCCATCCGCTGACAAATGTAGCACGCCCTTGAGGTCGCACCATCGTGCGTCCATCACAAGAAGCTTCGGAAAAATGTTCCAATTATTGCCAGGTATCACGAAACGGTTCTCTAACTAAGTTAGACTCAGTATCAGTCACGAGTGTGTGTCATCAGTTCCAGCTCTTCGGTTACGCTGGATCTAGGATTTATAAAAGGGTGTGGTGCCCAGTTCCTTGAGCGCAAGTTTGTCGCCTGTATCCTAAGATGCCCCCTTCACTCGAGGCGTTGGCGATTATTATCGGCATTCTCTCTGCAGCACCGTCTGCGACCGCACTGCGGAATGGCGTTGGGAAGCTTCCTGGTGAGCTGATTGATAGACGCGCTGTTGTGTCTTCCTGAATTGCCCCACAGTGATGGGCTTTAATGGTGTGCAGCATTCCATCTTCAACCACTGATCAGCGCAACTCAGATATCCTTTCCTGGTTCCTGGCAGCCTGGAATGCATTCGCTGTGAGTGGTGTGATGGACATGTACAGAATCCACCTGCACTGATAATAATCTATCAGTGCAACGTAAACGAGACTCTCATGGTTCAGACTGCCCAGTACATGAAAGATTATGGTCTTTTAGTGAGGTTGCTTGGTTCTAACAACTGCGAGACTGACTCACAGTCTCAGGATGTTGGCTATAATCACGTCAATTTGGATGATTGTTGGGCAAGCAAGCATCGTAGCGCTACAGGCGATGTCCTTTCTGGTTCGTCTCTGTCTGCAGCGTTGGATGTTTATGAAACAGTTCTCTGATTTTGTGGCATTAGATCCAATTCGTTTCCCAAGCATGAACAATCTTACCGATCAATCGCATTCCATGGGTTTGTGAGTGCGACAGTCTTCTTCTGGGGGTCATTCATGCATCGTGCGTCTTAGCCATGCTGGCATCGTGAGTTGTCCGATCTATATACAACAAATAGTCCACTGATTTCCGCCCAGTACTCTGATTCTGGATGGTTCACGTGCCAAGGATATCCCGGCTCATACATGCACGAGGAACAAGACGCTCTCACGTTCCAATCTTGGGGATTTGACTTCTTGAAGTGAGTTCTTGTGCCGCCCCGAAATATATCTGATTGTTCTGCACAGGTATGATAACTGTGCGAGTCAGTGACCGGGCGACTATGGGATTGCTGCCGTAGTGTTGATGAACTTTCAGTTCCCTTCGACGATGTGATCCGAGAAGGTGTTGTCGGCAGTGAGTATTTAGTTATTTAGTTTAATCTGGACATTTTCCATCTCACGATGACCTACTTCAGAGTACCAGCGAATGGCAGGCAGATGCGTTGGCTAAGGTCGCTACCAAGACTGGGACCACGTTCACATTCAGCTTGTGTGAGTGGGGATGGGTGAGTGAAAAAAGCATGAACCGTAGAGACCCCCTCACATGTGCTCCTCAAGAATCAAGTATGGCTGTAGGTCCAAGTTGACACTTTCTCGCTCGCATGTTGATCTGCTACTATAGATGGGGTGCTTCCATCGGTCACAGTTGGAGGATGAGTGCTTTAGATCATTGCGTTGTGGTTTCGTGGCCGTTTCTTGATGTGATCAGATCCACACCGCCATTAGACCTGACTGGGATTCCATTGGATCGATCATCAATGCGTAAGCTTTGTTCTCTTTGTGTACCTGGTCTGGAAAAGGATCAAATCTTCTATCAGTGCTTCCTTCATCACGCAAGCCACGAACTTTTATGGACGCACTGATCCAGATACAGTGTGTATTCTATGTTGAATGCTACTGATCTTGATGGCTCACATGAAAGCCAGCTTGTGATTGGAAATGGGAACTTTTCTTATGAGGAAGCTAAGACCCATTTTACAGCTTGGGCACTCATGAAGGCTCCGTTATTGATTGGTGCTAACGTGGGTCCTACGCAGCTCAACTTGTAATCTCTATTGAACTGCAATGTCAGCTTGCGACTCTCCATTCAGATATGCTTAGTATCCTCAAGAACACCGAGATTATTGCCATTAATCAGGACCCAGTGTATGGTACCAGCATTTCACCCTTCCGCTGGGGAATAAACGTAGGTCGTTCTAGTATATTGCTCTGGGAGCGTCCTACATGTGGTTGTAGCCTGACTGGACGTTCAATTCGTCATCCCCTGCCCAATTCTGGAGCGGTCCAAGTCAGAACGGAACAGTCTTCATGCTCGTATGTGTACAGTCTCGGGTCGATGGTGTTCAACTAATCCTGTTAGTAGATTAACACCCTCCACGAACCTGCTGACCTGTCCTTCAACCTGACTGAATCTCCCTGGATTCGCACTGGCCGCCAGTATACCGTCAGGGTGTGTACCTCCGTCTCGCCGATCTTGTCGTGCGTGTGGTTCCTAGCTGAAGCTACTTCTCTAGGATCTCTGGACGCACACTAGCAATGGGACCGCCGTGTGCAGTTACACTGCGAGAGGTATCCCTCCTCACGGCGTCACTGCACTCTTACTCCAGGATGCTGGTGATGAACCTCCGGGTCTCTGGCCACCTTGTACTGGCGAAGCTGCAACGCGATGCACAGCCGAGAATGGAACTAGCTGCCCCTAGTCTGACACATACATCAAACAAGTTTACCTGACATGACTTGCATAGAAATTGAGAACTTGAAATGAGCATGAGAACCTCAGGATCATTCTGTAATCTATAATACTGTCTTTTGTCCGGTGTGCACATGCAAAACTTTCTTGGCATCAACCAAGATGAATAAAGAATTTGCACACACTGATGGTATTGCAGAAAACTATGATGTAAGTGACACCCAGATTATGAGGGACATTATCAATAAGACGGAAGTCCATTTCCTAACATTTGTCCATTGGGTATCCGAGGGTTCACTCTCACTCGTCAACAATGGTGGCGTGGTGTTTACCCGCCCGTCGGGGTTGTGGTCCAGGTTGCTCTCCGAGAGCGTCGATGTTTCGGGCTGTCGTAGATTTCCCGAGAGGACGGTTTGCAAGCTGTCCTCTACAGGAGGGAACACCTCGGCCTGAGCGACACCTCCGAAAAAGTCTGTGAGGAGTGTCTTGTCCAACGGCCGTCGAAAAAGGTCAGAACGGACGCCCGCATGCGAGCGGATCACGACGGGATCGTAAGAAGAGAACTGAGGACATGTGAGTTTCTGGTGGCGTCACACCAGAGGAGGCGTACCAAGTCTTGCATGGAGACCTGACTGGTTTTGTTGATGCCTTCCATGAATTCGAGCACGAAGTGGGTGTAACTGTCGATGACGGACACGCCAATGTCGTCGTCGTTTTCGTGCTGTTTGCCTATGAGACCGGGGGAAAAGAGGGTCGAAGGTGGGACGCACCGAATAAGAATTTTCTTCAATCTCTGATGATCCTGTTGCGAGGATGTTTGGGGAGTAGAACTGCGAGTACATGGTGTTTGCTTGGCAGGTGTCAATCATGAATAATATCTCGTTGTACCTAGTTTGCCCGTTGAGACGATCCATGTATGCGGCTAGTCGCTTACCGCTTCTTCTGCCACATCTGCTCAAAGGCGTCGGCGATGTCGAAAGCGCTGATCTCTTCGTTGTCCTGGAATTTGAGGAATTCGTTTCCGCCATGTCCCGTCATGTAGACGAAGATGTTGGAGCGGTCGTCGGTGAGCAGTCGTTTAGAGCGCGGGATCGATGGGTCGACGCGACCTAGCAAGCGTCGGTAGATGGACGAGATTCGGGACGGCGACGCACCTGTGAGCAGACGGATAAAGTTCTCGACGGTGACCTCGTAGCCGCGATAGTCGACTTCGATGTTGTCGCCGTAGAGGTCGAGGTGACGCCCTGCCTTGGCGTAGACGCTGCCGGGGAACTTGTTGCGCGCGTTGCAGGCGACGTCATCGGCGAGCATAAGAATGATGTTGGAGTCGGGGATCCCGAGACGCTTCACGGTGCGATACCTGTGTGAGGGTGTGCATCACGACGGCACGCAAGAGCGGTGGGTAGCTACATTCCGAGGGCGTTGGCCATGTGCTGGGGACGTCGGGATGAGCGGTTGTGTGTGCGGTGTGGGAACGTACTCTGTAGTTGAACCAGTATCGGGACGCGCAGACGAGGACGGCCCAGTTGTTGGTGTGTGCATGCTCGGCGACGGCGACGGCGACGAGCGACAACAGCCAGTGGAGGACGTGCATAGCGGAGTTTCAACTGTGTTTGCCAAGATGCCATTCGGCGTGGGCCATAACCATGTAAGAGTCTCCCTGCCAGGTCTCGTCAGGCCGTTTCCCTCCGTGTTCGCTGTGTTTCTGTTTGGGAATAGGATACGCAACTAAAGGGCCTCTCAGCTTCGTCTTCAGATGGTACGTCCCGCCTCTTCTCCCCTCGGGCGCTCGTGGTGATCCCCGACTACCCCAAGTCCTCATTCGTCGACATGCACCTGTCAGAAACCATCCTCGGGCACATCTGTCCGACGACGTCGCACCAGAACAGTCTCAGCCAGGCGCACCGCCGCTCTTCCCTGAAGAATTCTCCAAGGAGTCACCCTCCGCCTCGAGTTCGTCCGAAGACCACGAACTAACGCGGATACGCCAACTCCTCAGACCGCCATCAATACCAGGTGCAGTCGACTGGGGAATACCCCCCGAATCCACCGCACCGTGCGACCCAGCCATTGAAGTAGTCTTTTCTGCACGGCCCTTCGTCTCAGCGCTCACCCGTACACAGGCAAAAGTAGCCCAGTTTCTCGCGTTGAAGCGCGATGCCGCGAATCCGCGACATTTCAATGACTCCCTCATGTCGAACCGGTCGTTTCGGAACCCTCACTTTTACGCGACCCTCGTCGAATTCGTTGATGTCGACGAACGAACAACAAATTTTCCTACCAACGTATGGAACCCGAATGACGTAGAACCCGAATGGTTTGCAGATCGAATAGGTGCGTGGCACTCTGTAGTCTTACTCCCCTCGTGTTCATGTCCGTCTCCGCCCCATCTCGTATGCCTATGCCGTCATTTGTGAAATACGTGTCTTCTCAAAGCCGAGTTACAAAAAGCACGTTCGGAACAAGCAGCCGCAGCACAGTCGAAGCGGACCCAAGTTGCTTTCACGTCCGCCAAAGCACTGCCACCACCGCCGACACACCCTCTACAGGACAGAGGAGGGGATCGAAGAAGGGGACGGGGTCGATTTCAACCGTACCAGAGAGCCCGCTGAATCACTATGCAATGCGAATCGTTTATGTATTTAGTTTAGGACCGTAAGCCCAGTGATTAGTAAGGCAGCCGACTCGCGTCCGGCAGTAGGCTATGCTCGTCCCGATGGCGCATTCACTTTCCAGCGAATGCACGCCGCTCAAGCACGCTTACGACGCATGTTTCAACACCTGGTTCGAGGGCTACCTTGAGCCCGCCATTGCCCACTCCAAGAACATCCCGCCGAGCCAACGAAACGAGTATGCCAAGAAGAAGGCAGAAGAGTTTGACCAAAAGTGCGGGGTCGTTTGGACTCAATATAAGGAGTGCGTCCAGGTGCGTCGCGATGCTCTTTCGTGTGTCCTTGTTGCGTCCGGCTGACTCGCTTGGGTGCGACGGTAGAAAGCTGTACGAGAGCGCGGACTGGGCGAGTTGTTGGAGCAAGCGCGACAGGAGAACCCGTTGCGCGAGCCGCCGTCTGTGTCAGAAGGTGGCGGATCATCGTCGAGGAGGAGCTGATTACAAGGAGGGTGGTCTCGCCCCCTCGCATACACCTGGTCGTTGCAAATCCCATCTCGTTCGATGGGTGTAAGTCCCTCGTCTCTTGGAATATCCAAGCAGATGCGTGACCTGGTCGCAAGCCGACGAAATGCGAGATTTGGAGCGGTTTACCACCACGTCTTTCAGTGCTGTTCCTGGACGTTCCGTCGAACCTTCATGTACGTTACCCAGCCATTCGAGCAAAAGTCCTTTTCGGATGCAAAGCCGCTCTCCTACAGAGGCTAGTGGATATATGATACAGTCGCATTGCACAGATCCGTGCACCCTCATGACATTGGTGGAAAGCAGTTCGTTCAACTATTCCGGCATCCAGCACGGCGAAGCGTACTATGTAGAGGTTAGAGTCTGTCGCCGAACTATCACATTCCCTGTCTACTTCCATGACTGCGACTGATGTCTCCGTGACTGGACGCGATGTTTTCGGTTCGAGGGACCTGGTAATGTCTCATGCATCAGACAAATTGGTTTGTTTATGCAAGCCGGACGTTGGTATTTAGAAGGGTATCTCGCGGAGTTTCGACCACCAAGTCTAGAATAAAGAGCCGACGCAAAATCGAGGGAGAGGATACACTGTACCAAACTACGTGAGATCAATGATCTGTCTGGGTGCGAACAGAGGTCCTCTTTACTCCCCAGAACCTTCTCTTTTGGCTCGTTTTGGCTTGCGGTCTTCAGAGATGCGAAATTGCAGGTTCCGAAGGCGCTTCAGCTCGTTCTTCGCAGAGAGACGTCAGTGGGACACAATAATACAGACAACGGGGAAGTAGTTTGATGTCTTCAGAAGCCACTTGATAAAGAGTTCCTACATCATGTTTGTTCGTGGGGTTTTTCGAAGCCAGAACCGGCAACCGTTGGGAGTGACTCTGGTGCGATACAATTGGCCTGAAGCACACCTAGAAGGAAGAATTAACATCAAGCATCCAGCGACGCTGACAGGTAGAGAGAGTAGTTGTTAGCCGGTACTTGAACGCGAAGGTGATTTCTGGTTATTGGTGGTGAAGTTGGAAACCGTTTTTCTTGTCCAAACCTAAAAACCTGAATGATGGATGCTGATTTTATGCAGACTCAAAACATGTCCAACACAATGGGCTGCTGCTTTCTTGGTTCTTCCGTGGAGCGTGAAATTGTCGTTAGGCACTTCTTCCTCCCGGCGCCCACGACATAGGAGCGGTGAAGTTTTGTAATACCGTGTCTGATCGTCAATCGGATTTTTCCAAGGCTATTTGGTATCGCTTTGTCCAGAAGAGAATCATCATCTGGGGGTCTCATATCAGTCGTGGACCCGAATTCTCTCGAAATGGAGGAAACTACCGTTGAGACACTGGTTCCCGCAGTGTTGTATCGCAGGCGAACTATATGGGCTTGGGGTCCTTTACGCGCGACAGCAGGGGGCACGACGGATGGGTCAATATCTTCGGCTGACCTAGATGTTGTATGAAATCTGGGCCCCGAGATTTAACCTTGCCTTTGCCACATTTAGACTCACCCTAAATACTAAGGTTGGTGCATCCGTCGTGGGAGGGTGACAAGTACATATCTGTAGTAAATCCCATCCGATATGCACACGACCGTGAGATGAGCCTCCTCGTGGCATTTCCATTCGACGAGAAAAGACTGGATCCACCAGGGCTCGAATGAAGAGGGGATAAACAGATTTTCGCGTACGACATACCTTTCTCTCCTCCGAAGCAATCGAGCAGGTCGCTTTCATTGGACTATCGGACACGACGTCATATTCCTCGGGCGATTTGCCGTCAACGTTCAGGCGAGGCGTCGGCTTGAATGTCTAGTTCCGAGTCGCTGTTACGCCCCTGCCATCCAATGAACATACCAAGCTAGTTCGAGCCAAGTGTGTGGCATAAGCTGCCAGCTTTGCGGCGACTGGTGACCATCTTGTTTTCCGATAGTAACTGATATGGCTGGGTTATTGTTCTTACCTCTCACGTTATACTTGCTAAAGTGCACGTACAGTTGAATTTCGGTTCCGTTTCCAGGCCATGGTGCTAATCCAAATGTTGCCTGATCATCAACGGGCTATAAGTAGAGGAGAACACTTTCGAAAAAAAAAGCCTACACTGAATTATTTCCACCATGAGCTTAATTACGCTATACACGGCTAAGGTGCGGTCAGCACCACTGCCAGTGCACCATTGTGTCGCTGATCACTTGGTGTCTTTGAACCAGATCTGCCCTTTTGCACAGAGAGTGAGTTTCCTCACGTTTTGTCATATGAACTATCCTCATGTTGGAATGAAAGGTCGAGATTGCGCTCGTGGAGGCCAACGCCAAATTTAAATCCTACGAGATCAATCTGCGAAACAGACCCGAGTGGTTCGTTCCCAGGGTGAACCCAGCGAACAAAGTAGATTACATCGTGTTCCCCCACTTACCCATTTCTCATTCTTATGCTGTACAGGTGCCCGCTCTTACTTACGGCGGTCCTGATGTTCCTCCAGAGGACCCGTCCCCAGAATCTGTGAAGCTTGCCGAGTCCCTCGTCCTTGTCGAATTTGTTTCCGACCTCTTCCCGGAGGCCAACCTAACCCCAAAGGACCCCGTTCTCCGTGCACGGGCTAGATTCTTTATCGAGATTGTGGGCTCCAAATTCATCCCTGCGTGGCACAATTTTGTCGCACATGCAGCGGGATACGAAAACATCCTGGCAGCGGCTGAAGAGATCCAGAACATCTTGCCAGCATCTGGAAGCTATGCTGTTGGAGATCAGTACACCATTGCGGACATCGCTTTTACGCCGTTTATCGCCCGCTTGCAAGTCGTTTGTTCGAACGAATTAGGAACATACACTGTTGGACAGGGAAGCAAGCTCCTCGAACTGTTGAGTCATGAAAAGTACGCCAAATTCCAAGCTTACGTTTTGCGCCTCCTGGCTCGTCCGAGCCATCAGGCCACCTTTGATGCGGTACGTTCGTCTATGAGGTCATATTTGTTCTGGAAGATTTCAACGTACTGGTAATCCAGGAGCATGTGAAAGATGGTTTTGAGGGACGATTTACTCGAGCAACGTAGGGGTAATGGAGTGTACAAACTAACTGTATGGATACCAACGGGCGAGTATTTGTTAGGGACTTGAAACAAATGGACTGGGTCCCTCATCGAGGGTTGTTCGTGCAAATCGGGACCGTCCACTGCAGTCAGGGCAGGCTTTCGACATTAATGAGCTGTCGAACGTCCACTCATCGACGAAGTCAGATCATCGAATCGGCTTGCTGCTGGGTCGCGGTGCGGCGCAGCCACTGCCATGTGGCACTCGGGGAGACACAATATTGCAAGACCGCGACCACCCGACGACTACCGCGTCAACTTGGGCACAACTGCACTATTTCATGGTCGCATTAACTCGAACGCACGACTTTGATCAGCCCGCCACGTCCACGTACGATCGCTAAATCCCATCCAAACGCGACTGCACTGTTGCATCCGAACGGGACCACGCACGACTACGACCAGCTCGCCATGTTCATGTGCGATCGCACGATCATATCTGGATGCTACTGCGTCAACGCGTGGCTGCCCCGCTTGTCCACCATACGCGTATCATTGATAGTTTCTTCATGTCGGTTCGCGAGAAGAATGCGGGATCTGGTTCGATTCAAGGAATGTGTGCAGGATCCAGGTGGGTTGCGATACTTCTCTTACCCTGTATATTTTCGACGTGCAGTTGGCTTCCCGCAGCCATATGAGCGCAGGGATTTGGAGCAAACCTGTTTCCGGAGGTGCTGTCTGCTTCAGAAAGTGGCAGGTCGTCCTTCAGGAGGAGTTGACTGTTGAGCAAGGCAGTCTCGTCCCTTCACCGCACGCTTGGTTGTAGGGAGAATCTATACTTGTAGGCCCACGAAATGCGAGATTGAGAGATGTCACTACAAGTTTCATGTCATACCTTTCAGTTGTTCAAATGACGATTCTTTTTCGGACCCACTTCAACGTCGCAACTCCTTTACTAGAGCGGAGGCTATACGGAAGCTCGGGATATCAATGAAGATCCGAATTCCTATATAATGGTTGCCGAAAGTTTGCCTGTAAGTGACAGGTCATAGCTCCACTGAGTCGGCCAGCCTCCCGCGCTATTGTATCCTCTTTTCTGTTTTCTGACTGATGAGTCCCATGCCCCCCAAGTGCTGTATTGACCTTGGTGTGAATAACTATCAGCATACGGAGTCGAACGAGTTACGTCCAGGACGTTGAGTGACCCTTAAGTATTGTGTGACTGATGAGTAGATGGAGACATCTCCCTTTCGGCCCAAATGGCGCTGACCGACATGGTTGTATTATTAACATCTGACATTGTGTGGATAGGTTTATCTATGCATGCCAGTCATTAGGTAGCGTTGGAGTACTTTAAAGTGATATTCCCAATATCCCACTGAGTCTTCAATCACCAAGATTTAAGGAACGGGAAGCTGTAGGTTGCATGAACTACGTGAGATCGATGATTTCCCCAGGGACAAATAAAGATAGTCTCCGATCCCCAGGTTCCTCCCTCTTGATTCGCTTTGGTTCACGGTCTTCACAGTTCCCGGCTTGCAAGTCCCGAAGACGTTTCAGTTCGTTCTTTCGCAAGGACACATCAGCGGGACACAGAACAACAAGGAAGATGGGGAGGTACCTCTAAATTCCGTATACGGTTGTTTAATTCAGCTGGTTTAATGTCTTCTGAGGCGGCTCCTACTACATCATGTTCATTGGTTGGATTCTCGAAACCAGGACTGGCGTCCATTGGGGCCGACTTTGGTGCGATACCATTAGCTTGCAATACACCTGGAAGGAAGGATGAATGCCAAGCATTCGGCAACGAGTAAAGAGTGGTACTTAGTGGCTGGTACTTGAATACGAAAGTGATTTCTGGTTCGCTATTGGGCATGAAATGCCAGAAAGGTCCAGGTATCCTGGGTCTTTCCTGTCCAAACCTAAAAGATCTGGCGTGAGACGGAAATATTATGTAGATTCGGTGCCTACCCAATGCGATGGACTGCTGCTTTCTTCGACCTTTCGTGGAGCGCTGTTGTATCATTGGGCACCTCTGCCCCGTGGAAGGGATGCATGCGAACTATTTGTGCAACACCACGCTCGATCGTCAACTGGATCTCTCCAAGGTTCTTGTCTATCGGTTTATTCAGAAGAGAATCATCATCTGAGTTGCGTATCAGTTGTGCATGCTAAGCCTCTCAGAGCGGAGTGGACTACCACTGAGCTGAATTCGGGCAAACATTAGGTCCCGCGTCGTCTTCTTACCGACGAAGTGCGAGCATATAAGAGTATCCCCATGAGATAGGGATCCTGGATGTATAATTCCACGTCCACATCCAATCCCATCCACATGCACAGTCCCCTGACTGGCTGTGACACGAGTCTCTTCATTACATTTCCATCCGACAAGAAATGACTGTCCACCAAATTCCACCGATTGGAAAAAGGGCAAATAAAGGTTCCGGACACGACATACCTTTCCCTCCTCCGAGGGGATCCAACAGGTCGCCTTCGCTGGATTCTCGGAAACGACATCATATTCTTCGAGAGGTTTTCCATCGACAACCACCTGCGCAGTGAAGGCTCCGATCCGCATTGAAGTGATTGAGACTGAAAGAGAAGTTCGCGACGCGTTCAATTGAATGTCTACCTCATTTATACGCGCCTGGTAACCACGTGACCGTGAAGGCAGTGCCACTGCGACCTCAGGTCTACTATATGCGCCTTCAGTGCAAGGCAATACAAGCCCATGAAACTGGAAGCTCGAATGTTTTAGGACAAAATACCAGTTTATATCTTACCTTCTCTTTTTCAGGAGCAGAAGCTACCACAGCGATAAGCGGATCCACACACAAGCCCCTGAATAAATATATTCCCGCTCTTACATCTGCATTCAAGCAGATTCAACCCTTGAAGAAATGAACCATTTCAGCTTGGCCCATCTAACAAGTAAAAACTCTAATATTACAGACGGACGAGTTTATCTACACAAACCAAACACTTGGTAGCGTTGGAGTATTATGACTGGCGATCCCAAGATCCTCACTTATAAGCTCTTCGATTACCACCCTTGGAATAAACAGACACTGCAAAACTGAACAAGAGGTTTAAGTAAACGCACTCGGCCGAACTATGTGAGATCGATAATCTCCCCGGCAGTGAAAAAGGGTCGTTTCGGTGTTTGATCCTCTTTCTTGATTCGAATGGGCTTTCTGTCTTCAGAGTTGCCGGCTTGCAAGTCCCGCAGACGCTTCAGCTCGTTCTTTCACAGAAACGTGTCAGCGGCACATATTGCAACAGGGAATCAGGGAAGGATACCTCTAAACCCTGAATGCGATCATTCAATTCGGCTGGTGGTGGAGTGACGGCAGAACGAGGCATCGGGGATGGCTTTGGAGCGATACCATTGGCTTGTAGGACACCTGGAATGAATATGAATGTCAAGCGTCGAGAAGCCAGTGAAACTGGGGGTTCGAATAACGTTACCAAGTGGCTGGTACTTAAACACGAAAGTGATTTCTGGTTCATCATTGGAATAGAACTCCCAGTAATTCTGTTTCGTTTTCCTCGGCCTCTCCTGTCCGAACCTGAAAGATCCGGATTATTGATGCGAATCATATACAGACTCAATACTAGTACTTGCCCAATACAATGGACTGTTGCTTTCTTGGATCTTTCATGAAGCGTTTGGTTGATATCGAGCGCAATGGGTTCCCATGGGGTGGGACCACGCATCCTAACCATTGTGCCGCGCGCAATATTCAGACGTATCTCGCCAAGTTCCTTATGTATTACTTTATTCAAAAGCGAGTCATCATCTGTGTGACGTACGCAACGTATTAGTTATTGTCCTTGGCTCAATAAAATCGAAAGAAATCAACTTGCCACTGAGTTGGATTCGGGTGAACATGAGATCTCGCTTTGTAGTAGGACTAGTGAAATGCGAGACGTTCGTGGCGTTGCGTACGCCAAATGGCCCAGGCAAAATCACTGCCCTTCCGCAAGAGATCCCGTCCACAGATACGCATCCCTGACTCTCTGTGACGCGCATTTTTTCGCGGCACCTCCATTCGACACGAAATGACTGGATCCACCGAAATCGAAATGAAGAACCGACGAACAGGGTCAGACATGAAGCACGTACCTTTCCCTCTTCCGAAGCGATCCAACATGTTACCTCCGATGGACTGTCGAAAGCGATGTCAGACTCGTCGAGCGTTTTGCCGTCAACGAGTATGTGGGCGGAAAAGCTACCAAGTCGCATTTTGATACTCGCCAGTGGAAGTGAATTTTCGCGATGCGTCCGTCTATTGAGCAAGAATCCATAACAGTGCTGTGTTTTGGTGAATTAGGTCTCACGTTCGTACTGTCCCTCGGCGAGACTAGCACGATAGTTATCCTCTATGCTACTACATACATCTTCGAGATGCGCGAGTGCCTCGAGAAGTGCGTTAACGGACGAAAGACCATCTAGGTACCACTTAAGCTCAGAAGAGGTGTGGTAACTGAAAGAGGTACGCACCATACATTTGAATACGTAGTTGTATGAGATTTTCTGAAGGATGTGGGACACTATACAAGCGTTAGCACTCGACAATTTACGGGTCCGGCCGAAGTGCAGTCGGGGGACCGGGGGGATGGCACAATGTAACTGGAATAATTGATTCACCTGTAGCCACAAAATTCCACTTTGGGGCTGTCATCACTTGGTCAACGGAGGCGTTCGCGATTGTGTGTATCGTACATCTCACTTTTTCATGAGCATCCATCGGAGGGCGTTGCCCATCGTATGCGACTCGTCGAAAATTTGAAAAGTGGCAGCGGAGAGGTCTGGGGCCGCACCCTTCATCTGCTAGGAATCATAACGCGATGTAGCACCAGGAGGGAAAAGCGTACGATCTTGATTTTTTGGGCAACCTCTGCCATGATGCAGATTATGGCGTTACAAATGCACAATTATTCTGGCGCACATTCGCACTGCGCGGTCACATTCTTGCGCGTTGCGCGTCCAAACATGCACACTGCACTCCCGAACATGCGCACCGCGCACTACGCATCCAAACATGTGCATCATGTGTCCCAGCGTATGTTGCATGTCCGAATATGTACACTAGATATGTGGTTCAAATGTAATTGAGCATATTAGCGTCTACAAAATGTAACTACGGGCCGTCGACCGCATTGCATGTAGCACGTGACCGCACGCGACACGGCACGGTTCGACGATGATGCTCTCACTTGTCACGAAATGTCCGCGTCGGAGAGTGTGCAAGCGACCCTCGACAATGCCAACTTGTACATTCTCGACGCCCGCGCACAACTAAAATCCCATCGATTCGACGGTCTCGACGATCTTCCCAATGGTGAGGACGCCCTCAGCGATCCCGCCGTCGTTGCCAGTGATGTCGCGGCCCAAACCGTTTGTCCAATCTTACTCTGCCCAGCGTTGTGCTGACGGGATACTTTCTAGTCCTTTCTCCGCCAACTCAAATTTCAGTATCTTGAACAAAAGGCCAAAGACAAGTACGTCAAGACGATCGTGTCTGACGAAGCGCCGCTCGTAACAGCCTCTTCGAACGAGGAAATCCGACTGCGCAACGAGGAGAAGAAACGTGCGTTGAAGGAAGCCAAGGCGAAACTCGCAGCTCGGCAAGAGGACGTACGGACGCTGGCGCCACTCGTAGAGGAAGGTGGGTGGGACAGCTCAGCGGTTATGCGTGGTCTCCATCGCTGACGGACTCCTGGGCAGACTTTCAAAAAACGCGTTCGTTGACCAACTTAGCGACGACGCTGTCTGCGCAGATACTCGATGCACGGCTCGCATTGACACGCCTCCGCCAAGCCCATCCATATCCTCGGTTAACTATTACCTCTGCAACGTCCACACTGGACGGACAGGTGGAACAGATGCAGAAGATGGAAGACGAACTGCAAGGATTGAATAGCCGGATTGGGGAAACCAAAGAATGGATCAAAAGCGAGATGACTGGGCTGGAACGTGTCAGGAGTATAGAAAAGGAGAGACTTGCAGAGCTCGAGTTGATGGGAAAAGAGGCTGGTGAGGAGGAGGACCCAAGGATCGGAGGTCTGTACGACTGGTATGCATTTGTCCATGGCGGTATCTTTCGGGGCCACCTCTGATCTGTCACACTCGTTTAGGTTCGTGTCTTCATTGTCGATCCACCGCTCCTTACTCGCTCTCCGGTCTACCCACGTCGAATCCGAAAATGAACTACGGTTGGTATATTGGATCCATCCCCCACTTGGGTCCAAGTCCAAGGAGCGAAAAGAGCTGGTGTTGACTCTACTCTTCATTCCGAACACACGGCAATTAGTTTCTGCGGACGTCACTCTGGGAGGGGTTGAGTTAGATTTTGGGGACGTGATTGATGCACTCGTGCAAGCGAATGATATCCCTGGTCTGGTGTGGGCTGTGTTGTCGCGCGCACGCGCATAAAATCCGGATGGAAGCATGGAAGAATGGTATACGCTCTTCCCCGCGTATCCTCAAATTCCTGTTTCAACTGGACCGACGAAACACATGTGCGAGACGACAGCCCGAGATTCGCCTAATTATATGTATGTACATCTCATGGAGGATGGATTACCCTTATTAATATCTAATATTGAGCGGCCCAGACTCGTAGCATACACTTTTGATCTATCCATGAGAACCCGATGCTACTTCGACGCGTTACAAGGCCGGGCTGTTGAGGCGAGTCCTACCGTAACACATGCCTCCTAGGCCCACTGCGCTGTGACGACCCATACAATCCCTCATTTATTTGCACCTCTTCTTTCCACAAAAACGCGGTACACTGGATATAAGAAGGATGCAGATTGCCAGCGAAATTCACTTCTTCATCCCCTGTGAGGCTCAGACGAGCACAGTTCGGACACGTGAAAATGACTCTGTGCCGTTGGATTGCCCTTGTGCTCGTCGCTACGCTCACCAACGGTGAGCCAGTGCAACCGGAGAACCTGCGACTTCCGTCCACCGCCGCTACTCACCGACAAGCAGTCGTGAATCTCTTCGTCGAGTCATATAAAGCATATGAGTCGGTGTCCAGTTTCAGGCATTCTGACGATACGGCCTGATCTTCGTTGTAGGAAATACGCATGGGGTCATGATGATCTTCTTCCAGTTTCTAAATCATTTTCCGATGAACGGAATGGGTGGGGTGCGTCCATCGCAGACGCGTTGGGTACCATGGTTCCTATCCTGGTCGAGCTGGGGTTTCAAGCCTGCTCATGTATATTTATTTCTAGTGGCTCATGGGTTTTCATGACTGGTTCGAGGCGGCCGTCAATCACATCGGGACCGTGGACTTCACTCGCTCACAAACAAATGCTACGGTCAGGTAATCTGTTGCTATACACCTCAGTAGCCATGTTTGATACTCCAACCCAGCTTGTTTGAAACCACAATCCGTTACGTCGGGGGATTCCTGAGCGCGTACGAGCTCTCGGGACAAAAATACGACGTACTGGTCCAGAAAGCAGAACAAGCAGCGCAACAAATGGCGTATGCGTGGATCGGCGTGAGTGTCATCTACATACATCGGAAATTACGCGTTCAACGTTTTGACGGGAACGTGATGCACAGAACAACTCAATCCCTTACGGATATATCAATTTCACCAGCCACACACCTACCTATGCAGCAGTAAGTTTCCATGTCGTTTGGCGGTAGATTCAAGCACTGACGAAACCCTTAGACAAACATCGCTGAAGCTGGAACTGTACGTTCCTATGTTCATCTTGAAGGGTGGTTCGATAAATTTATCGACCCTTTCTGGTAGCTCACCTTAGAGTGGAATCGTCTCAGGTAATTACAGGTTCGATGCAAGCACGCCCACTGGACTCACAAACTTCGCAGCTTACATACAAATAACGACACCTACCGCCAACTCGCAGAGAAGTCGGTACAGCATATGATCCACATGGTAATGTTGCTAAAGTTGTCGATCAGACATCACAACGATTAATAATATTTATGTTCGGCAGCCGAAGCCGTTGACCGGATTGCCTGCTCAGGTGATTGATCCTGCGACTGGCAACTCGGTTGACTCCTACGTGGTACGTGACCCGCGCCAGTGATGACTCCACATCGTTTCAGCTATTAGGCGTAGACCTGGGGCGGAGGATCTGACTCGTTCTTCGAGTATTTGCTCAAGTATGCTCGTCTCACCAACACCGAGGATCATTCATATGCAGATGCCTGGTCGACTGCGGTGGATACTTCCATCAAAGAACTATTAAGGGTACTTCATGAGGCCAGCATCTGGATTATTTTTGACCTTCCCTTACCAGACATCAACTGTGGGTCACTGGGTTTATCTCGCAGATTACGACGACAATCGTTTGATTCGTCATGTCGGCTCACACTTGGCCTGTTTCTACGGCGGAAACTGGATTCTTGGTACGGTAGAACATGAACGATTCCCGTCGTTATGGGATTGATGATATCATAGGCGGAAAGTTGACAAACAATGATACGATCTTCAACATTGGTCTTGCACTCACCGATGCATGCTGGAATACGTATGCGAGTACCGCGTAAGTTTCGTTCTGCACCCGGAACTCCGAGCATGGCGGACTCACATGTCCGACTCAACTTGGATAGTACTGGTATCGGCCCGGAAATCTTTGCCTATGTCTCCGGCGATGGAAGTTACACTGGCGGTCCCTCGTCAACAGCAGAGCAACTCGAATTTTATGACAAACATGGCTACTATATCACGGCGTCGGATTACATCCTGCGTCCCGAGGTGCTCGAGTCCAACTTTTATGCATGGCGCGCGACAGGGAATACAAAATATCTTGACAACGCCGCTAGCGCGATCCGGAGTTTTCAAAAGTACCTCCCAACGACCGTTGCTTACACTGGTATCGACGATGTGAATAACGTAAAGTCGACCAAGATTGATGATATGGAAAGCTTCTGGTTCGCAGAGGTGCTCAAGTATCTGTACGTGACTGTTTTTCGTAGAGGTGTATCCACCGACAGGGTTTTCTTCCTGACAGGTACTTGACATTTGACGACCCCAACAACATTTCACTCAACCATTGTACGTCGACTCGCCCCTTTGATTTCATTCAATAATGCTAAACATCGCTGTCGTTTTCTAGACGTGTTCAATACCGAATGTCATCCTTTCAAGGCACCGACGGCCAGGAACGTCTATGGTTCTGGCGCTAGCCCTTATCCTGTCTCGACGTCACCTTTCGTCCCTCATCCTGCTACAGGCCCACCCCCCGCCGTCTCGCACATCGCCGCATTGCACTAATGGGTGTGACACTCATATGCACGTATACTTCCTGAGGTTGACATTTGACTGATTGAGAAGAACCAAAGTCTTTCTGTAAATCGTCTCTCACTTGTACACACCTGTTCAAAAATATAACCCGTGCTAAGAACAGGAACACTCGAACTAGCGCCAAGGGGTGCCGCCAATACGAAGGATAAGACCGCGAAATGAAACGCCCTACAACTTTACACATGTCAAGCGTGACATCGACTTAAATACACTACTTGTTCCTTCCAAAGCTGTCTGTCCTCCGATTTTCGCCCGTCGCGGTGGAACTTCTCGGGCTTACTGCAGGTCACTGCAAATATCGACAAAGTCTCGATATTCGCAAAACTAAACATGAGGGAGGTCCGAGGCCTGTCACTTCGCATTTCCGACGGTGTTTCACGGTAGTGGGGAGAGGTGAGTGCGGGTCCGGCTCGCGCCATTCGATCTGCATCCGATCCGGCGACAGTGGGAATGCCGCAAAACAGTCGGGGGTCGTCGATGCACGCTTCCCTCTCTAGTCTTTGCTGGCATGCTAGTGTACACTAACACATCAGGAGAGCCATGAAAGCACGCCATGACCATGTGATTACTGTCAAATAATATCAAATTGATTTGATGTTGTATACCTCTGTATTATAGATGCATACAACAAGGAAGATTGCCACCAGAGGGCATTAGTTTCCGTGTCCATTGCACAGATATGACCATGACTATTTGGTGTGCAAAGACAAACACAGTGTGATGATCCTATAGAGGGCTTTTCATGGGATGCTTCCTCTGACATATTAGTCCAATGAATGGTAGTTGAGTGGAAAATCAGGGAGTCTGCTCCTTGAGTAGCACTTACTTGCTCATTCCATAATGCGTTAGAAAATAACACCAACTAGTACATTGACTGGGGTCAGTGGTGCAATGAAGGCTAATCTTATTCACATATTATGTACATTAGTACCAAGATGATCCAAATACTCTTTTCTGCCCAGCATTAATGCTATGCTACTGGATATAAAGGAATGCTAATAGAAGGTAGATGGAGACATGGCTTGCACAAGACAGACAAGGGTTATGAGCTTCAGCTCACTTTGACCAAAGAGCACAGTGGGAACATGTCTGGCTCAAATATCATGCCCCTGGTAGCTAGTCATCCTTGTTGCAACACACTCCAGTCATCAGTTTCTCCTGTGGGTCTTGCAATTGATGGACCACTTCTCAAAAGCCTGTCTGTTTGACCCTCTGAGAATGCTGGAATCAAGTGGCATGCATGGATAATGATTGATGGATTGAGAAATCCAAAGCTATCTTCATCAACATCTTGCACAAACCTGATTTTGGTAACCAGACCTCCTTGAATCCCCACTTATACCTTGGCTGTACACCAAGCCAGCAAATTCATAAGACTTCCATAAATTGTTGAGATTGGTTATGAGCATCTGGAGCAACATGAACAACAGGAATAGTGAAAGCTCAGAGGATCTGGGTATACCAGAATGGATGTGCATCTGGTCCATCTTCTCTAGAGAGGGTCATGATTGTACACCCATGACCTAGTCACATAAAGTTTTGTTGATGATGCATATTGTAGGAGGTATAGTTGATGTGGTGTAAGGAGCTGTTGCTTCTTAGGTCCATATCTGGTCATTCTACATCTATTTGACTTTCACTAGGTCGTCATCAAGTCATCAAGCATCTGTGTCAATCCATGATCAATCCAGTTCCAGTCTGCTCTACTTGTACATATCCAGTTCTCTGTATCCACTTCTTTTCAATCCAGTCTATCTACCAGATAGTTTTCTACTATACTTATAGTGTACTGGATGCTATGTACCAGATGCTCTGTATTGTGATCTGGTCACCAGATTCACATCTCTTTTCCCTTTATTTATTTAGAGTCTCAGGTGTGCCCAGACTATAAAAGTTGTGTTTCACACACAGCACAGGAGAAGAAATCAATCATCTATTACTCAGTTCAATTCTGAGTCTTCTGTCCTCATCAATCCAGTCATATCTGAATCTCTTTTTCTTCTCTCTTGATCCTATAAGAATCAAGTTCTGTGCTCATCAGCGATGTCTGAAGCATTAGGAGCTCTTCTAGATCGTCTACCAAGGAGTTCTGTAAGCCCTGCAGTTGCATTCTCTTGATCCTCTACCTGCAATTCCCCTGGAATGAACCAATCATTCCTTCACTTTCTTTCTTTGTGTTACTGACCTGCTAGTTTCCTATCCAGAGACCTATAGCAGTTTAGGTTGGTCAACCTCTCTTCAGTGGAATGTCTTCAATTATACCATGCAGTTTAGATTATCAACAAAGAGCAGATGGCTGTGGTGAATATCACTGAATCATTGTTCATCTCCATCATACTCTTGGTATGGTCATGATAAGAGGTGGTCCTTCAGTTTGAAAATAAAGTCTTTCTGCACTTCATCAGCTACACCACCCTGCAATCCTGCAACATCATCTTTGCATCTTAACTTAATTGCTGGATCACATTCTGTGTGAAGACCACAAAAGAGTTTTCTCAGGTTCACAATATAGTTTTGGGAATTGTGGAGCACATGGTGAAGCTCCAGGATCATTTCCATGCCAGACACCTCAAAGTCAGGGGGATCGGTGATCTTGGGCTGTTGCTGGTGCTGAATATGAGTCAGGTGATGCTCTTGCCATGCAAGCTGGCTCATGACATCATGTTTGTTTGAAAGTCCATAGAATTTCTTTATCAAGTGATGAGCTAGCTCTCCCTAGTAACATATGTTGGTAATCATATTCGCTGAAGTGCTGCAATATCACTTAACACCTGAGTGGTGTATGAATCAGTTGTTCCAAACATTTGAATAGTGTTTGCATAATCTCCCATAGCATGAAATTTGTAAGTGAGCAGATTGAACATCTTTGAATGTGGACTACTCTGGAAACTAGCTCTACCAGCTGTCAACCTATGTGTTTGCTGCTGCTGATGTGCTGCTACTTCACTGGATAGTTCCTTTGTCTGGAAAGCAGGGCATATTGTGTAAGCAAACTTTTGGAGTTGAACACTGAGATTTTGCAGGGATTGCTCAAGGAGACACAGAGAGTTGTCTGTGTGCAGCTGGAGTTTGGCAAGGGAGTGCCACTCAACAAGGCAAAACAACAATGTCTAGATGGGTCCATCATGTTGATTTGGAAAGAAACCCTCAAAAACTGGAATGGCACACTGTTGGTGGATTTTGATATGTGAGCACATATCTCAGTTCCACACTAGAACACTCACTTGTAGCATATCTTCAAAATGATGTGCAATGGACTGCCTCATCTCTGAAACATCATGAGGAAAGTGATGAATCACATTGACTCCAAAAGATGGGATTTGAGAATATCTGCAGCAGAATTCAGCTCTGAACTCATGCATGGTGCTCCACATACTGTTCATTCAACAGGGCAACAATGGATGGATCCACACTATACAGCATGCGGATCAAGTGCTTGAGGACATTCTTGAGGACTCCCAACTCGAATTCATGCATGAAATCCACAACAATGGTCAGAAAAATGTTGAATTCATGAGATGAAAGGTATTCCATGAAGGCATTCTTGAATGATCAGATCAGACCAAATCTGAGCAAAATGAACATGAGACCTATGAGGGTGGGCACTAGTGAGGTAGGCTTGAGTAAATGCTCAACTGCAACACCCTTGATCAGACCACCAGAATGGTATATGATGTCCCTCACAGCAATGATTTTGCCATGAATATAAGTGCATACATGGGAAACCCTTGCTTTGATATCATTTCACATGCTGAATCTTCCCATCTCTGACTTAGGAACAAGACAGCATGGGCAGGGACAAAGATCCTTGTTCCAGATTGTTGCAAGGAGAATTCTGTATTGTGCTCAAATGATAGTTCATGAAAGTAGGGGCAAAGTTACTTACTTTTCAGGGTAATCAACCGAGTAAGCGAAAATTCTAGGATATACACAACGATATATGCCATTATAACACTTCACAGTGATACCATCTTTGTAGGCATTGACAAAATCATCATCCAAAAGAAGTGTCCAGATGGCATGGAATAATTCATGCTTGCAATGCACAAGGATATCTGCACAGTTGGATTGTTGGTGTGTATTCATCAGATTGACAAGAGATTGGGGCAGCTAGACTTCATCAGGCTTCAATGACACTAGTAGTAAATTAAGCACTTACAGAGGGGATAAAGGCGACCGGGTGACATGCACCCGAGTTTGGAGAAGCCTGAATATACTTTGAGAGGTTCCCAAAGAAAAGATAAATCAGCCATGCTGTCAAGTGCCTGAACTGAGCTAACTGGGTGGAATTGGACCAAAACATCAAACCAGCGACTGCTCTCTGCAGCTGACAGTTATCACTCCTTTGTTGCTTTTGTATTTTATTGTGTGCTTGATTCCAAGCATCAGACAAGTACAGTTCATCATATATGCACTGTTCATGACCAGATGGTGTTTTCCAGATGTGCTTGAATGGTGTTAGGTGAAACCACTTTGCCAACAGCTTGGAGAATGCCATCCTAATGACTGCCATGAGGGGATGATACATGAGCCCAGAGACAATGAATGAGCATCTGACATCATCATTTCCCCTTTTGTGTGGCAGTATGACAATACTGGTGGACACAGATTTCCATACATTGGAATTGAAGGCTGCTGGCACTAAGAACATCTCATTGGCTCTCCTGACTTTGATCCTAGAATGAAATGCCTCCAGATCTCTCAAAGCAAAATCTGAATCTTGAAGAACTTCATGAACTAGATGTGAAATTTCACCATTAGACTTTTGACTACTCCTAGTTGACTTCCACCTCATTAGTCACCAGATTGACATGTTACACCAAGGCCAAGAAGGCACATGTGCCCCAGAAGGTCCATACGTGAGTCTACAATCATCAGGTACATTGCTTGACTGATGCTCAGAGGCCTTCAGGAGGTTGAAGAGGTCACTGACAGATATGAATGCATTGAGATCATATGAGGAACAGTGATGATAGTCATGTGCAATTCCAAAAATGTTGAATGCGGTCTGAAATGAGTTGAAGACATGAAGTATGATGCAGAGTAAAGATGGAGGATGGGGCTCAGGGGGCTGCATAGGTGTTGCAGCTGGAGATGGCTCAGGGAGCTGGTCTCTATATCAGAGTGACAATCACTGTGTTTGGGATGGGCATTCATCAGATGCAGAGAGTGATTGAATGAGGGCTGGAGGGGCCTGAGAGTCAGGTAGCAGACATTCTGTGTGATCAGGCATGAGTATCTGCTCTTCAGTTGTGGACAGCAACTGGACTGGAGTACCAGAAAGGATTGGCATGAAGATGGGAGGTTTGTTTGCTGTGCAACCACATGTGTTGTCCAATGGACTCAAGTGGTTGAAATCAATGACACTGAGCACACTGGTGACCACATATCCAAGCCCATGAGAGCCAGAGCAGGGATTGACTGTTTCCTGATTTCACATAAGGGCCCTGGTATGCCTGCCACTGAATGATTTCCCTGCACACCTCAACAAGAGCATTGTGTCTCATTCTTGGTTCTTGCTCAACTGAAGAAAGGGACCACTGGTGCTTGAGATCAAAGGGCTGAGGCTTGGTGTATTGGATGAGATTTTGGAGATAGATATGACATGTTTTTTGATGGAGCAAAAGACCCCATGACTCTGAAAAAGTGTGAGTGCAGGATTCCCCACAATGAAATACTGTACTCATAGCAAACAACAGGACAAGAATGACAGAGTGCAAATACAGCATGAATTTTGAAACACAACAAGAAGAAAGTACATCATACATTCAAATTGTGAGCTCATCTGGTGTTACAGGCCACAGGATTGAAAGACCATTTCAACCCAATGCAGTTATATTCTGCAGTCACTAGCCTTCAAAGCTTCAGTGATCAACTGCAACAGGCTGGAACATTGTTAGCTGTGGGAGACTCCCATCAACAAACTGGGAGGTTGTTAACTAAGGTGGTCCACCTCCCTTCTATGCTCTATATTTGACATAGCTCAGATCATGGACCACTTAAAGCTGCAGCTAACATACACCAGCCAATAAAAGCTCATACAATGGCTGGAAAGATGCAGCCAAGTGTTATGTTACTAGACAACTTTGCAAATGCCCTCACCTTAGCTAACAGAAAAGGAATAGTACATTTTTTCTCCTCAATTCTCTAATCACAGGCTCTGGATGGTCTAGTGAAAAGTTGTCAAGTGATAACATTATAATTCAGCCTACACTGACTGCCATCAGACACATTAAAACTTGAGATGCTGTCACTGAGATTTGTTGATAATGTATGGACCATAAGGTTGGTGTATTCTGGAAAGAGTTCCATGATAACTCACAAAGTAACATTGGATAACATCAGTTTGTGAGTTAAATATGACAAATACTCCTAATATATCAGATACCAGTGTTTCAGAATCACTGGTACCCAACTTGACATGGAATACCTCCCCTTCTATATTGTAAATGACAGTCAGTATCATCAGAAATGTATTTCTTATCCCACTTTTGCCCAACTGCTCACAAGGCTTGATGATCAACAACCAGGCTTTGGTTGATCAGAAAAGTTCACTAATCCCATCATATGGCTCTTCGGGAACAGTCACCCCATTGACACAATTACTGTTGACCACCTCTTCATTGCTCCCCCTGAAACTCTTTGCATTGTATTTGACCTCCCACCAGCTTGGGTTCTTGACCTCTGTGAGGAGGCCCTGTTAGCCATGAAACATGCATGAGCCAAAGCCATTGAACAGCATCATAATGTGATGGCAACTGGATGTCCCAAGTGTGGCAGATACTTGAAGGTGCATGTGATGAGACCACCAGTCTAATGCCTGCACAGCAAATTCTCAAGCTGCCAACTGGCTTGAACAATCAATCTCAGCATTACAATGCCAGATTTGTTGCTAATTTAAAGAAAGAATTAGCCCACATAACTGATCACAACAGTATTGATCATTTTCTGCATGAACACAATGCTGTGGTCAGTTTTTCAGTTTGGTTTCAGTTCAAAGACTCAGGGTATGTACTATAGGATAAATTTTGACTCTGGTTTGGAAATTTCCACTTGGAAGAGTTTCATATAACAATTTGATACACGACTGGACTTTCTCCCCTCAAGTATTACAAAAGGAATATTCCCACCATGCCCCTCCTGATGTATGCTCTATCATGCATAGCAGTATGCACATATCATGGCAAACTAGCACCCCATACTAATTTGACTTTAAGCTTATCTATGCTCTTCAGCATGAAGTTCATGCTGCTGAAGGGCTCCCAGGAACCATCAGTTTCAGCAGAAAGGTCTATGTTCCATGGTATGACAGCATCCTTCAGTTACTTGTTAAAGCAATGCAGAATTCTGTGATGTGTGACAACCTGCTCAAACACCTGGAATACTTGCATGATGTTGGGATGTAAGTTTATCTTGATGATTGGTTCTCCACTCACCCTGAGTGGTCCTACAGGTCAAAAGTGGGTATGCATACCAACTTGAAAGCTTTATTGATCCCCCAAATGGGCCCTGGAAAGATCTTCCTTCCTTCACCTGATTAGGTCACTGCATATAAAAGCATGCCCACATCCACAACAGCACATACTTCAGTCAAAAATCATTGTACTTCTGGTTCCATCTGCATGTACAAATGCATGTACTTCTGATACCAGCTGGTGAGTGGCTGAACCCCATACTTTTGGTATGGCAAAATTGTGAAATTGGTACCAGTGGTTAGGGGGATATAGGTGGTTGCTAAAAATAGATACTATTGTAAGAGTGGTACTACATATTGCAAAACTGGTACTGCTGATTTTTTTAAATATGGAATTTTTGATGATATAAGATAAGTGTGGGAATTTTAAGTTAAGCATAGGAATTTTTCATTAGGTGTGGGAAATTTCTCTATTGCAAAACTGATACTGGCTGAGATTTGAAAATATTGTACTTCTGATACAGGCCCAGTATATGTTTTAAGCCTGGTACCAGTTGTACATGAACTGTTCTATTGTAAAACTGATACTAACCTATAATATAAAATGTTATTTTTACATATTTTGATCTTGATCACAGTTATGGCCCATAAAAATAACATTTTATATTATAGGTTAGTATCAGTTTTACAATAGAACAGTTCATGTACAACTGGTACCAGGCTTAAAACATATACTGGGCCTG
>JBBPTO010000458.1:0-29792 GCA_038094155.1 Pulveroboletus cf. aberrans
GGTATGAGTACCACAAAATGGATAGTCACAACCCAACAGAGTGTAGACAATGAGACTGTTGGCCAGAGAAGCTGAAAGAGAAATACAAGGAAAAGGCAAATAAAGTGGGGGGGGAAGGGAACACTGGAGTCTGAAGATCCAGAGCAGACAAATTTAGATAGCAAAAACATAGACCACACCTTATACAAACATATTCCAGTCCACACCATGTCCAAAAAGCAAATGATAGGAACTCTGATCATCATAGACTCCAGAGCTATCTTGCACATGGTCCTGTATCACAGATGTTTCCATACCTATTTCACACTCACCCCTCTATGAAAAACCCTGTTTGAGGACAATTCCACAATAAATGCTATTGGAATCAGAATGGTGATTCTCTGAAGCCATGTAAAGGGTCAACACTACAAAACAACACTCAGTGACATTCTACACATTCTGGAGTTTACACTTCCTCTCATCTCTATATCAAAGTTGGCAAAAGTGGGAAGGACTATGGTCCTTCCAGGAAACTCCACCTTCTGTTCCATACAAAAGAAATCTGACACAACCCTCATCGGATCCTATGCTAAAGGCCTATACCATACAGATGCAACTTCAAAGGTTACTCTGGAACTCAGCCTTGTCACCATTGACATAAACCTCCTCCACTGTCATCTAGGCCATATTGCAATTTCCTACATACAAAGTGTGGTCCAATTGGGACAACTCCAAGGCATTGATAAAACCTCCAGAGCACCGGCGTTATGTGAATCATGTACTGTTGGAAAGATGAAGAAATTACCTTTCAAACCTTGAACCAAGCTACATGCCACAAAACCCCTAGAAATCATTCACTCTGATGTTGGAGGACCAATATCCCCACCTTTCTGAGAAAGCCATTGATACTGGCTCCTCACCATCAATGACTTCTCCCAGTTCCCTTTGATATACTTCCTAAGATGGAAGAGCAATGTCTGAAGCAACTATAAGCAATGAAAGTCTGATGTAAAGGCTTTCTTCCACATGGAGATAGGCCTGAAGCATCCCTCCAAACTGCATGTCCATTTTTAGGAGCATTGAGGGCTGCAAATACACAAACATGAGATTTAAGGACACACTCCAAAACGACAGAACACTCCTTGAAACCTCTGCTCCATACACTCCTGAAGAAAATGGCCTAGTTGAGTGAATGAATCAAATGTTCTCTGTTCTGGAATTGCATTTATCCATTTCAGAAATATTTCTCATTACATCATACCATTTCTTAACACATAATATGACTTATTTCTTTTTCTTTGAACCATTCCTTTCTCATCTCAAGCTATTCCAAATACACATCACTTATCCATGCTTCACTCCGGACTGGAATTTTCTAGAGTTAGATGCACACATATCATTTCACTACTTAATCCTTTTGTTCTCTTCAACTCACCTCAGTTGCCATTGCTCTCTTGGGCATCTGGCTGAGGTGAGACTCTTTCCATCCATTTACCTGTAGTTATACTGATGGCTAGTAGTACTGGGTAGCTTTGCCCACTCTATAGATGAATATAGTAGTTGTGATTGCTCTCTTGGGCGTCTGGATGAGTACTGGGTATCTTTGCCTGCTTTATAGACTTTGACATGAACCCATTGAGACCCAATCAGCAAGTCAGTATCTGATACAAAGTAATTAAGATGTAAGCAATAGAAATTATCAAAAGAAATTATCAAAAACAGTGGGTTAGCTCCAGTGCAATCTGCAGAGGACTTTGCTTTTCACCTGCTCAGACAGGGAGATGGTAAGATTGGTAATGGTGCTGGCTTTCTTTGATTTTTTCTTCTGCTCTATGACAACTCTTCTCTCTATTTCTATTTCTTTCTATTTCTTTCTATTTCTTCCTCACTTTCATTCACTTTTTCTTCTTCTCAAGTAAATAAAATGAGTGCAGTGTCCAGCATTCAAAGAAAATAAAACCAATGGTGAGACAGGAACATGGATTCATAATCAGTAGTGTGAGCAGCCTGTGATTCTATCATATGTGAGCATTCCCAGATTCAACCAGATAAAAGAAAAGAAAACAGATCTACTGTAAATTGATGGTCTTTTGACTTTTCATGACAGTTTTTCTTGTTATTGCAAGAGATGGATGAGTAACACTGGCCAAAACCTGGGATAAAATGGTATAAAAGTGAGATTGCTGAATGAAATCTGGGGTGAAACAGATGAGGAGACATCTATAGTATTTTTGCTTATAATATGATGAAATGTTTATTGTTGTTATTGGTTATGTGTCTTCTTATGGGGGAGTTCATCTTCATCATCAGGCAGGTCTTTGTCATCTGGTGGCTCTTGCAGGTCCTCAACTTTTCAGTTTTCTTTTCTTGCCATCTTGTCCAGTTCTTCTTCATCCAATCCAGTCAATCCAGATACTGGAATGGCAGCTCCAAATCTTGCAAAGTATGGTATGATGCAGAACGTGACATACCAGAGGGTGAATACTGCCACATTCAACTCAGCCAGCAGATATGAATCTCCAGCCATCCTGCAAAGAACTACCATCATTCCTATGTACCTTGGCTTCATCGGCCAGTTCAGCTCCTTCTTTACCCTTGAGTTCCAGTGTAAAACAGCTAAAGGACTTGTAATAAAGTTCTAAGCAAAGAAATAGAGGTGTAAGTATAGTTCTCAACCCAGGGAATTGTTAAGAAAAAAAAAAGGGAAAGAAAGAGAACTGTAGGGAAGAGGCTCACTAGATGTCCACAGGACACTGGAAAACAAGAGTCTGGCTTTCTCCCATTCGATAGAGCTAGGAAATCAACTATACTTGCAGGTCTTGACTGAAACTTGAGGGGAAATTAAGGAAAAATACTCAGAAACCAGACTTATAGGCTTAGAAATGATGGTGTTGAATTGCACACTGTCTTGGGACAAAGACCTAGATACAAAAGTGTAATTCAGGCATACCCAAATGAAGTACAGTAAAGGAAATATGAAAAAGACAAATATCTGATCAAACCCAGAGTGTGAAAACAGGTTGCAAGGCACAGGAACACCAGGTCTGGTGTGTGGGAACTCAGATCTGAAACATTGGATTCAAAACTAACCTTTGGACTTCAACTGGCTTGACTTGGATTGGGATGAATGGCAGCAGAATGGTCTCAGGATTGGTAGGAACACAAGATAGGGGCTACTGAATTGTGGGAGAACTCAGGATATTACAGAAACTGTGGTTTTCTACATATGCAGGGGACTTAGATCTGATGTCCTCATTAGCATTGCATGGCCAAAATGAATGAAGAATAAGACTCAGGTCTGGAGGAAAAAGAGTGGATGATGTGAAATGAGCTGTGTGGGCCAGGGCATAAAATGAATGTGGTGACAGGCTTGGGTTCTGAGTACTGGGTCTGGGGTATGGCTGTGCACCCTCCTCAATGCACAACATGTCAACTCAGGCTTTGGCACAAGGATTGGAATAGTCTCAAAGGCCAAAATGATGAGAGATTAGGTGGTAGACAGATTGTCAGAGTTCTGTGGGGGCCAATATCAATGAATCTGAGTAATCCTGGGATAATAGAAGAAGTAGTTCCTTGTCTTCAAGCATCTCCCATCTTGCTTAGGGTGAAACTGATCACATCCATGCTGTTCATGTCTCAGGTCTGAGAAACCAATTAAAGTCTGAGCTCTAAACTCAAGGAATGGAATGGTAAGTGTATGCTAATTCAATAGGGAATGAAGGAAAGGATCAGAAAGGGCTCCCTGCATGGCACATAGCTTCACACTCAACTCCAGAAAACTGAAAAGTAAGGGAACTGAAACTTCTCCGGATCTGGCCTCCAGGTGACTCTCAACTGTTCTTTCTACACCTTTCTCCTCTTCTCATCCTCAATCCTGTAACAAAATGAAAGGCATGATACCTCAGCATGCAAATGAAGGTAAAAATGTATGTATCTGGACTGAAGGTACTGTGTGTCTAATGAGCAAAATCCAAATCCAAAGCATGGTAAAAGTGGGTCTGGTATCTGGTAAGGTAACCCAGTGTGTGTGAAGGTGGTAAAATGGTCAGATTTGAGAACTAATCTACTTGGCTTTGATTTTTCTGTTGAAATAAAGAGACTGCTATCATAGTCTGACTGTTCTTTGTGAGTGAGGGTGTGTAAGTCTGTCTCTGGAAAAAAACTGGGGTGAAACAGAGGTCTCTGGTTGAAACTCAGGGTAAAACAGAGGAGGGGAAACCTGTCATAAGAAGCAGTATCATTTTTATGGTGTCAGAATCTGGAAGTCAGGTGTTGGAGAAGAGTCCTCATCATCTGGCTCATCAACTTCTATTTCTACTGATGGTACCCAGGTTTCTTCGACAGGCCTACAGTTTCGGGTATTTGAAGGCCCTGATCTCAGGAGATTTTCTTTGTCCAGTCTTTCATCATCTACTCCTTCTAGTTTATTCTGAATAATAGAAAACCAATGTATTGACCATGAAACAGTATTACCGAGCAAGCAAAGGAGGGTCCAGAGCGTGTGAAAAAGAGTCGGATGTTGTGTTGACTGGGTCCGGATCTTGGGAAAAACCAACTGTGATGTGAAAATGGAGGTCTGAATAATGGAAACAAGAGTAGGATAGTGGAATAGACATGGAGAGAACCTGGCAATAATTAGGACCAAAACTTTGACTATGAAAAGAAAAAATGTCAGGGGCTGAAACTGGGCCCTATGCGTGGGAAACCCGATCCGGGTCGTGGGAACAATGGTCTGAACTGTCAGAAGGAGTTTTCAGATGCAAAAAATGTGAAAATAGCCACTTGCAAGGCTTCTGAAGTGTCTTGAAAGTGGGATCCTGGGGGGAACAAAATAAACTGACTGTCCTCAGGAGAATCTCCAAAGAGTGGGAAAATAGACATAAAGGAAAGAAAAGGGAAATCAAGTACTAACACTAAGAAAAATCACTGGAACACATTCTGTGGTGTTTGTGCTATGAAATTTCAGACTGATTGGATCAAAGGAAGGAATGTCTCAGGTGCAGGAAACCAGGTCCGGAGCACAGGAAACTGGATTGCAGATGTGGTAACAAATATCTCACTGGTGAAAAGAAGGGCTATGCTAACAATTAGGCTTTCAAATGTGGAGTGGTGCAAAATAAAGGCATTCAATGCAATATGCAATAGGATGAATGCAGAATTAAGGGTCTGAGGCACAGGAAAACAGGTCCAGGGCACAGGAAACTGGCTTGAAAGTGTGAAAACTGGCAGTTCTGCATGAATTGACTTGGAATCTATGAAAATTGGTGGGTCAGCAATGGATGCATGATTTATGGGTACTTTGCATGTGTCTGATGGCTCTGGGTCGGCAGAGTAACCAGGATGATAGGTCTGAAACATAGAAAACTGAGTTCAAGGCATGCAAAACCTGGCCTGAAGTGCAGGAACTGGCAGTTCTGCAAGAAATAACTCAGAATCTATAGAAACTGGTATATCAGTGATGGAAGCATGATTTATGGGTCTTTGAATATGTCTGGTGGCTCTGGGTTCACAGAGTTTACCATAACCTCTATCTTCGATCTGAAATGTAAAATGGAGTCTGGATCTGCAAATGGTATGGACTCTGGCCAGACTGCAGTCAGAACTGACAGGACAGGGCTTGAATTGACTGGAACTGGAACTGGGTTGGCTGGAATTGGTATTGAAGGTCTTGGGTTCAGCAGGATTGGTTTAGAGATGAACAGGGTTGGCTCAGGTTTTGGCAGAACTTCACAGAATGGTTGCAGAAGTGGCAGTTCTTTGATGCAATGAGGCTTGGAATCTAAAAGTGAAAAGCAGGCAGCATCAGCAACATCTGACATTGGGTAGGACTCGTCAGGATGGATATCAGGGTGGATAATGGCAAGCTGGTGAGGAATCTGGTCAATGGAGATGCTGTGGAAACTCACTGAGGTAAATCAGGTCATAATCATACTCAGCTAGGTGCTTCCGGGAAGGGAGCTGCACTGAAATCTGGATATATCTGTGGTGATACTCTCCAAATGTCTCTGGGCTTGTCATATGCTTCATCCATGTTTTCTGAGCTAAGGCATATAAATCAGTGCACTGGTAGTGTTGATTGCCTTTGCATCCCGGGTAGTTGTCGATTACAGTCACTTGGAACCACTTCAGGCATGGTTTTCCATAACTCAGCTTCCTCAAGGTTGGCATATCAGATACCAGTTTCGATTTTATTACTTTTCAAGAGAATGGCATAAAATCCAAGACACTCGATGTCATCTGTAAAGTGTAAACATTCAGTGATTACCTTACTACTGAAATGGGGAGCATCACGGGATTCTTTGAATGGCAGGAATGCCATAGATTACAATAGAACTATTCCTAGATTGAGGCAGAATCAGTAGTTGCTAGTTGTTATGATCAGCCCATTTTTTCTCTTATCACTTACATATGCATGGTACAAGTCCCAACCTGGACATTCTTTCCTTTTCATTGCTGACTATAATACCATGACTGTTCATCCATTTCTACTGCATTCTATGCAATTCCAATTGCCTTGTCAGCAACTCCATCCTTGCCTACCCTAAATCTGCTATGTACATATCTCGCCATCCTGTACTCATATTTCCCAAGCCAGACCTCCCCTTCATGTACCTCAATACACTGGGTCTTTGCTCCGTAGTCCCTCATCAGGAACCCTCTGCTCTTTGAGACTTTGTAGCACTCATGAGACTATGCTATTCCTGGAGATCTCTTGCCATCCAATTGACAATCGATTATTGGGCAGTCTAGTTCTCTTCGATGTTCAATTGTTGAGATAGAACAAGTAGATGTCTTGTTCTCTCAGAACCCTTGTGTCTTGTTCTCATAGAGCACCTTGCCCCACTTTCCATTTCTTGATACCCTAGACCCTTTCAAGAGGCTACACCTATCTCTATCCATGATAGTTGTAACAAAAGGTCTAGCTTCCCTGTTGGCTACCACCTGGTAAGCCACCATTACTCCCAGACCTCCCATCGACACACATTGGCACTCCTGCCCCAACAACCCCTGTGACTCCAAATCACTTCGTCACAACTGGACTCCCTCTGATGAGGACAACTTCATACCCACCGAGAATGATACAGAAGTGGCTCTCAAACTAGCCCATCATCTCTCCCACTCTGCATCCATCTCTTGGGTGCTGACCTCTTTATTGCTAACACCCCAGCCACAGTCTGGGAGAATTTTCTTTCCTAGCAACCCTCTAGATTCACCTAAACCTCAGGAAGTTATTGAAGTGTGTGAAGCAATGTCTTCTTCTAAGCCCATAGAGCTGCAACTCAACCCCCCAGCACCCTTTGATGGCAATACTGCAAACTCCAAAGACTGGTTGGACATCATCTCAACCTACCTCCTAGTTAATGCCAACATTTACCACACTGACAACAAGAAAGTTGCCTTTGCTCTCTCATTCATGACCCTCAGGTCAGCCCAAATCTGGGCTAAGACCTTTTGAAGAAAGGCAGTCATCAAGCAGACTTTGGAAAGTGGACTGACTTTGTTGAAAAGTTCTGGAAATCCTTCAGCAGAGAAGACAAAGCAGCTGATGCTCTGGCATGGCTCTCTTCTGCCTGTATGATTAAAAATAGGAAAGGATGGTGGATGCCTTCCATCATGGACTTTAATGCTGAATTTCAAGCTCATGCTGCAAGACTTTCAGCCATGAATGCCATTCTTATCTCCTTCTATCAGCTGGCCATTTCCACCCCCCTCAGCTCCCAGATTCTCACCATGGAGAATGTCCCCAATAAAATCAAAGACTGATACAAATGTGCCATCTCCTTCCAGAAACAATGGGAAAGGATGTCCCTAGTCCAAGTGGCATGAAAGGGAAAGCACCTTTCATACACCTATGCCACCCTTTCATACTCAAAACCTTCTCAAGATTCCGATGCTATGGACATCAATACTGTATCAATCCCTTGCCCTTAGAAGCTAACTCCTGAAGAAAGAGAACACTGCTGAAATCTTCGTTTCAAATGCTGGAAACCTGGACAATTCACATCCAAGTGCAACACCACCTTCAAGAACACCCCCAGACCTTCCATTCAAAACACAATGAAGAAGGACTCCAAGGACCTCCCCACATTGAAAGAATGTGAGGAAGATGATGATGACATGATTGAAAGGATGACCCATTTTTGTTCCCAGGATTCTTAGAATGGAGGCCAGCATCAATGTCTGCCACCTCCTACCCTGTATGTGCACCTGTAACTGTATGATGTATGATGAAATCTATGCATATTCCTGGTGAACTTTATCATACCTTCACACACACTCAAAACTGTCAAGTCTCATGCCCTGATTGATAGTGGCACAGACATTAACTGCATCAACTGGAAGTCTGTTAGGAAGAACAAACTTCCCACATCTCAACTTGAGAAACCATTCCAAGTCTGCAACCTTGACATGTCATTTTACACCACACTCTTTGTCAACATCGAAGGGATTGCCAAAAAGGTCCTCTTTTACATCATGAAATGTCGATGACAGAATGTCATCCTAGGATTATCTTGGCTGAAGGTGGTCAACCCCCTCATTGACTGGTACAAATAGACCTGCACCATCTCTGAATTCCTCAACAAGTCAAAAGACTCATACCAAGTCCATGTCGCCAACCTCAAACAGTGCAACAAATTTTATCTCACTGCTGACCCCAAGAAAACCATGGTTCATCAAGTCTATGACAAAAGGCTCTTTGACTATCTTCAGAAAGACAAGGAATCTGAACTCATCAATGTTATGAAGAGGTATGCAAACCTTCACTGAGTCACTCACTTTGAAATTCACTTCACCCCCTGTGACAGCCTCCGACACTGGAGGTTTGGCAACAAAGTCACCACCACCAGCGAGCTTGTGGCAGCAGCCAATAAGGCCAAACCAAAGACCACACTACCCCATGAATACACTGAGTTCTCTGATGTCTTCATTAAGAAAGCATCTGACCACATTCTCCTGTCACATTCCTATAATCATGAGATCCATCTTGATGATTTCTTTGTTCCCAAAGTCAGGAAATTTACCCATTGTCCCCAGATGAATGAAAAGCCACCGAAGACTTTATCCAGGAAAACCTCAACTGTGGAAAGATCCACCCCTCAAACTCCCCCCAAGCTGCACCCTTCTTCTTTGTCAAAAAGAAGGATGTGTCATCTCCATGACAACTCCAGTCCCTCTGGAATCAACTCCACTCATATCTCCGGTGAGAACTCACCAACTATGCACTCTCATAACTTCAGACTTATGTAGATATCTCACATGACTTCCTTGTTCCCTATTTAATTAGTTCTCATGCTTCATACCTTTCTCCATTCCTGTGTAGCACAGCTCCGGTGAACTGCGCATCTGGTGCACTACTCCAGTTATGTTCTTCTCTGATCTCCATATTATCAATCAGATATGTACACACTTACTCATCTGTTTCCTCCATAGTATATATAGTGTACAAACCCTCTGTAACAACTTCAGTCATATAGAAAAGTAGCAGGTCAGTAACACAAAGAAAGAAAGTGAAGGAATGATTGGTTTGTCCCAGGGGAATTGCAGGTAGAGAATCAAGGGAATGCAACTGCAGGTCTTACAGGACTCCTTGGTATTCGATCTAGAAGAACTCCTAATGCTTCAAACACAGCTGACAAGCACAGGACTTGATTCTTCTAGGATCAAGAGAGAAAGAGAGATCCAGATACAACTGGATTTATGAGGACAGAAGACTCCTACTCTGAGTGAGTGATAGATGATTGATTAGATGATGTGCACTATGTGTGAAACACAACTTTTATAGTCTGGGCACACCTGAGACTCTAAATAAACATAAAGAAGGGAAAAGAAGGGAGCATCCGATGTGAATCCGGTAACTGGATTACAATACAGAGTGTCTGGTACATAGTGTCCAGTACACTATAAGTATAGTAGAAAACTATCCAGTAGATGGACCAGATTGAAAAGAAATGGATACAGGAAACCGGATACGTACAAGTAGAGCAGACCAGAACTGGATGGACATGGATAGACATGGATGCTTGATGACTCAACAACGACCTAGTGAAAGTCAAATAGACATAGAATGACCGGATATGGAGCAAAGGAGCGATGGCTCCTTACATCGCTGAAGGATGGCTCATCATCTACATGGATGACCTCCTTATCTTCTTCCCAGACTCTGAGATTCATGAGGAGTGAACCAAGCACATCCTGCAAAGAATGCAAGAACTCGACCTGCATTTAAAGCTCAAAAAGTGCACCTTTTCCACCACCAAGGTAGAATACCTTGAGATGATCATCAAACCAGGAAAGATTGCTATGGACCTGGTCAAACTTGATGGGATCACTGCTTGGCCAACACCCATGAAGGTCAAAGATGTCCCCCTCCTTTCTTGAATTCACCAACTTCTACCAGTGATTTATCCACAATTACTCCTCTGTTGCTCATCCCCTCATAGATCTTACAAAGAAGAATCATGCATGGAATTGGACCCCTGCCTGCCAGAAGTCCTTTGATGAGTTCAAGGCACTCTTTCTGTCAAAATAAGTTCTCCACCTCCCTGACATGACATGACCCTTCACCATCATGACTGATGTGTTGAAGTTCACCACTGAAGCAATCCTCCTTCAGACTGACACCAGTGGAGACTGGTACCCTTGTTCCTACCTTTCACAGTTGTTTTTTCCTGTTGAGAGAAACTATGATATCTACAATCATGAACTCCTTACAATAATCTGGGCCCTAAAAACCTGGAGGCACTACCTCTCTGGCTTCCCTTTCCTGATCCAAGCCCTGACAGACCACAAGAATCTGACATACTTCCATCAACCTCAGAATCTGAATTGTTAACAAGCACAACAGCTTCTTGACCTTGCAGACTTCGACCTGAAAATGGTCCATGTCTCTGGCTCCCAACTTGCTGCCCCCCGACACACTCTCCCACTTATTGTAGATAAAGAAGATAATGCAGGAACAACCCCGCTTCCTGACTCCCTTTTCATAAATCTAATTGACTCCTTCCTTGCTGGCAAACTTGCCTCCTCCTCATCCTCTGACCATCTCATTCTCCAAGCTCTCCAGACACTACAAGGAGAGGTATCCCCTGCCTTTAATTCTTGTCTCTCCAACTGGTCATACATCAATAGATTCTTGTCATATAAAGGACATATCTATGTCCCCCTCACCAATAACCTCCGTCATGAGGTACTTACTCGCTGCCATGATCACAAAACTGCCAGACACCCTGGCTATTTGAAAACTTGCCAACTTGTCTCTGCTGAGTTCTGGTGGCCTGGACTGGCTCAATTCATAAGGAAGTACATTGAAGGCTGTGCCATTTGTCAACAGAACAAGGCAAACACCCATCCCACCATTTCTCCATTAACACCAATTAAATCCTTATGCACACATCTGTTTCATCATAGATCTCCCCTCTTCCTCTGATTTCGATTCCCTGTTGGTCATGGTCAATTACAGGCTTACTAAGGGGGTAATTCTCTGCCCCACTAAGAAAAATATCACCACCAAAGGCATTGCAACCTTCTTTTTTCACAAAGTCTTTCTCTGGTTTGGTCTCTACAATAAAATCATATCTGATTGAGGCCCACAGTTCTCCTTCTCCTTCACAAAAGAGCTAGGTCATCTCTTGAACTATGATCTCTTCTTGTCTAATGCTTATTATCCCCAATCGGATGGTGAGACAGAATGTGTCAACCAGGAAGTTGAGACATATCTTCATATCTTCTGTGGTGCAAACCCTGGTTCCTGGTCAGATCAGATTACTTATGCTGAATTTGTGCACAATCACCACCCCCACTCTGTCACCAGCAAGTCACTGTAAAACAGCAAAAGGACTCCGGAGTGTAGTCCTATGCAAGAAATCCTGGTGTGAGTGTGTATCTCAACCCCAGGGGATTGCAAAGAAAGCAAAGGGAAAAGAAGAGGACTGTAGGAAAGGCTCAATAGATGTCCACAGGACACTGGAAAACTCGAGTCTGGCTTTCCCCCATTCGGTAGGGCTAGGAAACCAACTTTTATTGCAGGACTTCAAGAGAACTTGAAGGGAAAAGTAGGGAAAGGCTTAGGAATGGTGGTGGTAATCTGCACACTGTCTAGAGACAAAGTCCTAGATACAAAAGTCTAATTTGGGCATATCTGAACGAAGTACAGTAAAGGAAACATAAGAAAGGCAAAAGCATGACTGAACCCAGAGTGTGGGAACACCAGGACTGGTGCATGGGAACTCAGGTCCAGACATCAGGTTCAAAACTGACCTTTGAACTTCAACTAGTTTGACATGGGTTGGGACAAACAGCAGTGAAACAGTCTTGGGTTTGGTAGAAGTGCTGGATAGGGGCTATGGACCGCAGGAAAACTCCGGATATCACTGTGGGAAACTCCTGTTTCCTACATTGCCATTTTATCTCATGATGGGCTATAAATTCTGTGCCCTACCTGTTGTTCTCCCAGACTCATCACTTCCCACCATAGATCTCCATCTGAAATCCTTGTCTGCAATGAGAGATGAAGCCCTCACAGCCCATGAACTCACACACCAAGTCATGGCATCATGAAACAAACATTCTTTTACTCTATTCTCCAAGGGAGACAAAGTTTGGCTTGAGGCCAAGAACCTCTGTCATTCCATCATGAACCTGAAATTCACATTCAAATGGGAAGGACCCTTCACAATAATGAAGGTACTGTCTCTGATAACATATCGACTCTGTCTTTCACAGGCATGGAAGATCCACCCCATATTCCACACTTCATTTCTTTTCCCATATAGAGAAAATACCATCCATGGCAAGAACTTTCCAAAACCTCCACTGGAACTTGTAGAGGGTGAGGAAGAGTACAAAATAGAAAAGATCTTGAAACACTATGGTGTGCCATCTTCCTGATCCATTGAAAGAGATATTTGGCTGAAGAAGACTTCTGGATTCCAGAATGGAACTTAAAACATTCACAGTCCTCCCTAGATAGTTATAAAAAACATCATCCCCTCACTTTCCCCTCTCATACTCCCTCAGAAAAACCCATTACTCAAAGCAACAACTGTCTTCAGAAATAAACAAAGTCATGTCTTCATCTTCCATCAATATTTCCTCTACCCTTGTAGATACCATCTCATCCCCTTCCTCCATTCCTCCCAGTATTATAGAACCATCTTCCACTGTAGCCATTTCCAGCCAGACCACTACCTCCTTTTCAGATGACAAATCTGTCAAGTCATCTCCAGTGCAGATGTACCCACTTGGCACCATTTCCAGTTTGGGAACACTGTCATCACCCCAGTTTCCACCTTTGTTATGCTGGCTGTTGCTACCATTCCTCCTCATCCAGTAACTTCAGTCACAATTCCCTCCTTTGCCCACAACCTCCACCAGGAACTCCCTGGTGACAACTACCTCAGACTGATGACTGAGAGACTAGTTGACTTCCATCTATCCACCACAATCTTGTCCCACCTTGACATTGTCTCCCCATTGTATATGCTCTACTGCAGCTTCCTTCAGACCCAACATCTTTATCTCATGGCCGAAGACCTTCTCACCCCAGGTATCACTGATCAAGCTGTGTCCCACATTGGCCGACATTTTGAAGACATCCAAGAAGAAGGACTCCTTCTAATGATGATGCATCAGCTAAAGATGTAAGAATTCTTAGCTGACATCAATCACTACTTTCGAGACCTGGCTGAGTCCAGACAATCTCACACTCCTTCCACATCATCCAAACCCTTAATCCATGCAGAACTTGCCACTGTTGAATGTGCCAAAGCCCATTGGACTGGAAATGAAGAAACCACTCCTCTTCCTTCATTCCATCCCCATTATCATGAAACCTGCCATTTCTGCCACCATCTGGGCCACCAACACATCTTCTGTTCCAACTACAAATACCCTATCTGCCACAACTTCACCCCCAGACATGCTCAGATGTGCTGCCCTTTTCACCAGTGCCAACTGACCTCTCCCTTGTTGAGCTTGCCACCATCATCACACAGCTCAAGAGGCTCACCATCTAGGCATCACAGTACTGGCCACATCCCAGGCACTCATCCCACTTGCACCAGAAGTGGTACCTTCAGGCAACCTGTTCCAGTCCCTCCACCTAGGCAATCTGCTTTTCCCTGCCATCTCCTGTCTGATGGTGATAAAGAATACACCATGGAAGGTATGGCCAATATGACTGGCTCTTCAGAAGGTGGGTGTTACATTGATATTTAGTCCTTCATCATTGTCTTGAACATACTAAGGGGGTAATGTTATGATCAGCCCCTTTTTCCTCTTATTGCTTACATATGCATGGGTACAAGTCCCAACCTGAATGTCCTTTCCTTTTCATTACTGACTATGGTACCATGACTCCTTGGCCGTTTATACTGCATTCTATGCAATTCCACTTGCCTTGTCAGCAACTCCATCCTTGCCTACCCTAAACCTGCTCTGTACATATATAGATTTCCCCATTCTGTACTCATATTTTCCAAGCTAGACCTCCCCTTCATGTACCTCAACACACTGAGTCTTTGCTCCACTCCTCATCTCTCATCTTAGTCTCTCATCAGGAACCCTCTGCTCTTTGAGACTTTGTAGGCTCTTGAGGCTATGCTATTCCTGGAGATCTCTTGCCACCTGATTGATAATTGATCATTGGGCAGTCTAGTTCTCTTTGACATTTGATCATGGAGATAGGACAAGCAGATGTCTTGTTCTCCCAGAACCCTTGTACCTCATCCTTGTAGAGTGGCTTGCCCCACTCTTCTTCTTCCTTGATACCCTAGACCCTTCCAAGGGGCTATGCCCAGCTCTATCTGAGGTAGTCATAACACTAGTCAATGAGGGCTGTGTGTGATGTCATATTACCAAGATTAAGTAGGATCAGGGTTTGAATTCAGAAATGTGGCTGTGCAATTGTGGTCATCCCAGGTCTAATTGTATACTTGCTGATCTCAGATCTGTTGGGTTAAGGTGGCAGTTACTAGGAATGATAGGAAATACTTTGAAAATGGCTCAGATTGATATGTGGCACTGTCAGAATGTCTTTGGGTGGCCTAAAACTCTAAAAAAATTGCTACAGCAAATGTCAGTGCAGACAGATTTCTTGGAAATGAAAGTCAGAATGAAGTTTTTGAGTGCTGCTTGCTGGGGACTGACCCTCTGGAAAGTCCATGAGGGCTCTCTTGAATCCCCTTGTGGTGGGCTTTAGTTGTAAAACAGCAAAAGGACTCAGAATGAAGTTCTAAGCAAGGAATAGAGGTGCAAATGTATATCTGAACCCAAGGGAATTGCAAAGAGAGGAAAGGGAAAAGAAGAGGATTGTACACTGGTTGTTTACAGGACACTAGAAAACTAGAATCTGGGTTTTTCCAATTTGGTAGAGCTGGAAAATCAACTAATCTTGCAGGACCTGAGGAGGACTGGTAGGGAAATATATGGAAAAGACTAAGAAAGCAGACTTATAGGCTTAGGAATGATGCTGGTGAATTGCACACTGTCTAGGAACAAAGTCCTAGGTACAAATGTGTAATTTGGGCATACCTGAATGAAGTACAGTAAAGGAAAATGAAAAAGACAAAAAGCTGACCAAATCTGCAGTGTGGGAACACTGGGTCCAGTATGCAGAAATTTGTGTCTGGAACATCAGATTCAAAACTAACCTTGGGACTTCAACTAGCTTGACTCAGATTGAGGCAAATGGCAGCAGAATGGTCTCAGAATTAGTAGGAGCACAATATAGAGGCTATTGAATTGTAGAAGAACTTGGGATATCACTGTAGAAAACTGTGGTTTCCTACACCAGACCAGGATCAAGCTTCCAGGTTGGAAGTCAAAGTCCTTGATCTGAATCTTTGTCATAATCATGGCTTTGAAGTGTTTAATGGATACAAACCATGCTTCTGCAACCCATTTCTGGATTGCATCGAGATTGACTTGCCACTTCTGAAACTGGCAGGCTAGTCATGCTATCAGCAACTTGGTAGAGGAAGGTTTGGGTTCAAAAGAAGAAAGAAGAAAGGTTGCTTCAACAAGATCAAATGGAAAAAGTGGCTCCATGCCATGTGCCATGAAATATTGGGACAAACCAGTTGACTTCTGTATAGTTATCTACTCTGCCCAGAAAACAGTGTGTGCAGATTGATACCAGCATGACTCATCCTCCAGGGAGCTTTTCATGATGGCCTTCCAGACATCATAGTGACATCTCTCTACAATCCCATTTATCTGGGAGTAGTAAGGCGAGATCTGGATGTGCCAATCTGATATTGATCAGTGAGAAGGTCACAGGCCTAGATGAAAGTGGGACTGTTTTCAGTGACAAGTTCAGAAATGGAACTCCACCAGAAAATAATGTCCTCAAAAATGAAGGAGGTGATGGTGAAAGCATTCTTGAACCAGAGCATGCACCACTTCAGGTATGAGGTCATAGAACAGTGGGCTTGGATAATATAGTAGCAGCTACCAGCTCTGGGCATTAGCATGGTGTCAATGTGGACCTTGTGAAACAAACCAATGATGAGGGGAATGACAGGTGAAATGTGAAAGTGGGTGGTCTGGCAGATTTGACATTGGTAACAGGGATAGACATACCATTTGAATTCTTCAGCAAGCATGGACATCCAGAAGCAGAGAAGACAGGTCCAGATGGTGTAAACACCTTTGTGCCCAAGGTCATTGTGGGCCTTCTTGATCAGTCCATATCACCAATCCTCTGAAACCACTATCTGGTGGCAGCCATGTGGTTTCCAGTGCCATAGTATACCATTGAGGTGGAAGAATCAGGAGGTGGATTGAATGAACAAATGAAACTCCTTGTCAGACAGGTTGGGTGGACAGGTCTTGAAATTGAGGAAGGCACAGATGAGATCGAGTTGGGTATCCTTTGCCTTAGCTTTAGCAGAATGGGGAATGGAGGGCCAGGTTCATCATTGGGTTAAAGACCTGGCTGCACAATGATGTTGGTGAATGCACAATCAGAAATGAAAACTGGATGGACATCCATATCTGCCATGTATGTGTCATATTCCATGTAATTGAGAGAACTCCAACATCTGGACCAACTTCAGAACTCCATTCCTCCAGACACCCTTATATAATTTCTTTGTTCTGTATTTAGTTTAGCTTCACTCCACTGATTCCTTCAACACTGTGTAGCACAGCTCCAGCTCATTCCTGGCCCAGAGCACACCTGTGGCACTCAGATATCTGACCTCCATCTTATACATCTACATAGCCCTTCATTGCTAATCTGCAGTTTTTTCAACTATGTATATATACTCCAATTCTGTATGTAGATACCTTAGCTTGAATATCATCTTAAACACTCTCCTCTTATCCTACTCCAGATCCTTCGATGTGTCTCTGACCAAGAAGGCTGTGACAGTGCAAGGGCACAACACATAAGTCCTGCACCAAGCCTTCACCCCTCTGAACACAATCCTTAGGATCTTCAGCCATCTCCAGTCATTCTTTCCTTCAACCTCTGATGTCCAACCAGAGTTTGGGAGGAGATTTGATCTTAACTGTATATTCAGGCTTCCTCCTGTACTGTCACTACTTTGACTATGACCTCTTTCTCATCCACATCAAGATTTCCATCTCAGAAGTGTTTTCTCTAGGCTTCTGAACCAGAACATCTTCATTACTAGAGATGTCTCTGTGCAACTCTGATTTCTCTGGGGTTGTCCAGCTGAAAGAAAGATTCATGGCACATATAACCTTACCCTCAGGAGCCTGCCTTACTTCCTGACCCCATCTGAACTCCATTTCAATGCATCCATTCATTACCTCATGACTGGTACCATCACCCTCAGTTCACTCTGCATCTCATTTGGAAATATGCCAATCCCACACAAACTTCACTCTGTGTTCTATCCTCCAAACCCTTCAACAGTCACCATCCCATTTTATGACCCCAGTGCCTTAATGGCATTTTTGTTCCCATGTCCCCCCTGATGTCTCCCCAAACTCCTGACTGTTATGATCGGACTCTTTTCTTTCACTTACATATGCATGGGTACTAGTCCCAACTCGGACGTTCTTTTCTTTTCACCACTGACTATGATACCGTTACTCATCGTCCGATTTCCATCGCATTCTATGTGATTCCATTTGCTTCGTCAGTGGTTCCATCCCAGTCTATATAAACTCGTCCTCCTGTACTCGTACCTCCAAGCTAGACCTCCCTTTCGTGTACCTCAATACACTGGGTCTTTGCTCCATTTCTAGTCCCAGTCCCTCACTGTGAATTCCTCCTTGCTCTTCGAGACTTCGTAGCACTCTTGAGGCTACACTGTTCTAAGGGAAACCTCTTGTTCACCTCAAGACGATCAATCTCCGAGGAAGTCTTCTCTTCGACGTTTGATCATTGAGATAGAACAAGCAGTAAAGACTTGTTCTCCCAGAACCTTGTACTTCGTCCTCGAAGAATGCCTTGCCGCGTTCTCCTTCATCCTTGTAGACCCGCCTTGAAGGGCTACGCCTATCTCTACCTGAGGTAGTCGTAACACTGACCTCCCCTTTGACATTCAACTCCTCAACTCCACTTTTTCCATCTCAGGGTAACCATCTCTGATGCCTCATGCATACCCTCATTGGATTCCAGATACATTCTTGATCAAGCACCATCAACTTGCCTGTTAATGATCCATTGATTGTATGGTTTAAGCAGTGACACCTTTGCCCAACAACTGTAGACCAAATGCTGACTACTCTGACATCACCCTGGTCTCTGGAATCGAGCTCCAAGCTCACTCTGGCCTAACCAGCCATCTCTTCAGGAGACCACCCTCCTCAGTTCTCCCTCAAGGTCCCTCAGACTTTACATCTGACCCCTGCTTGCATTCACTTTGCACAAGCTCATACCCCTCCCCATTCTTTCACCTTCAACATCATGTCTGATCCACTCCACATGCTTCCAGTGTTTCAGTCACACCATGTACTGCCAGATCATTCTTCACTCCATCCTCAGATCTTCAGTCCACCCTTTGCCTGTGTCTCTCCAGTGCAGCACTTGCACCTCCCTTGCCCTCCCTTCTTCTTGACATCTAGTTGCTAAGTTGAGAAATCCTTATGTTTATTTGCAGGGCCATTGCCTCAGATCCTACATCCTCTCCACACTTGCTCATGTCTGCTCTCTGCACCACCCCTTCTGACATTCCTAACCCACCTTTTCTGACATTGCTGAACTCCACCCACTCCAGATCCTAACATGATTGGCTGAAGCACCTTGGATCATGGCCATTCAAACTTGATGGCATCACCTCCCACCTTCCTTCATCTCCCAGAGTTGCCCTTAGGCACTCTCCCTCCTTTCTCAGAGTTGCTCTGTGTGCTCTGTGAGCCTCTGCTTCCCTGCTTTCTGCTTCTCTGTTCCCTCCTAACCTTGCTGACCACCATCTGACAGTCCCAACCTCTGCCCACTTCAGATCCTAACCTGATCAGCTGGAGACCTATGGAAAATGGTCTGTTCAGAAAGCATTGACCCCACCCTCCATCTTCTCTACCTGCACCCAGAGTTGCTTAATGTGCTTTGTGGCTCTCCAACCCACTCTAATCCCCTCTGTCCTGCTCCTCTGCCCTCTTTCCAGAGTTGCTTCCTTGTGCTCCATGGCTCTGTTTCTTCCCCAACCTTCATTTTCTCTTTCATGTTAATGCTGGAATGTCAACTCTAAGGGGGAGGTAGGAATCACTCCCATGTTTTTCCATCCATCTCTCACCCCTTCTCACTCTGCCCTCCACTCTCTGTCTTCCCCATCTGATTCCGACTCACTCTATTCCTCCAATTCTCTCTGGCCATTTCTGGGCCATCTTTGATGGTTCTCTTGTCATCCTTTCATTTCAGCCAAGTTGCACACCCATTCAATGATAACTATCTACAGATTTGGCAACAGATCAACTACTACTTGGACTGCTCTCCATCCTCCACTTCCCTGTCCTATGCTGCCTTCATTGATTCTGCTGCATCTTTCTTGGCCAATCCGGCCAACTCCTCCATGAGTTACCTTCATCTGCCCACTCATCCTCCAGCCCCTCCGGCACTCCATATATCTCCTTCACCTTTAGCTGCATCAGAGCATTTAGCAGCCTTACCTGCCGATCAAGCAGCCAGTTCTGGCAGCTGATCCTGTTCTGGATATTCCACAGCACCTTGAGGAGTGCCTTTCCCATGCACCTGGGACCCACTCCTTTCCACTCTCTCTGACTTTCTCTCTGGCCATGCCTTCTTCAGCACATGCTCTGACCTCTTTGTTTCCTCCACTCTCTTTCACTTTCAAGGCTCTGTCTTCTCCTCACCCAGCCTCTCACATCTTGCTTTCACCTCACGGAACTACATGCATGAAGTTAACTTGCCCAGTCTGAGAACATGCTCAAGCCTGTGCTCATCACATCTCTGACAGTCCTCAAGAACCACTATCATCCACTCATTTCTCTTTCTGGAGCTCAGACCTGCCTGCTTCAACTGCCTCCATCACTCAACCTCTGCCTGATGGTCTGTGTACTCACCTGCCTCTGTGCCTCTTTGGCCACCCTTTTTGTGGCCTCCTCTGCCACCCACCATACAACCTCCTTCACAGCCCTTTGAGACTCCACCTCTGCTCTCCAGCATGCCTCCTCCTTCCTCATCTTTTTCTGCCTCCTCTGCTCCATGGCCTTTGCCTCCCATAGGGTGTCATTGTCATCCTTGCACTCAGTGAGACTTGTGTCAGACCAAAATTTGATGTTGTCAATTTCAGACATGGTAGTGGTATGAGATCAAGCCATATTCCAACTCTGCCAGTGACTTTATACCCTCCTTCAAACTCCAATGCTGACCAACTCTGTTTTGTCCTAACAGCCTTCAGAGGTTCAGGTCTAAGAGGGGGATACTCATGTAATCAAGACAACTCCAACCTCCAGACCAACTCTGCTCATCCTTCCTGTGACTTCTCACCAACTCCAGCACTCCATTCCTCCAAACATATCTCAGATATCCTTACATACTTTCCTTGTTCTGTATGTAGTTTGGCTTCACCCCTCTGATCCCTTTGACACTGTGTAGCACAGCTCCAGCTCATTCCTGGCTCTGAGCCCACCTGTGGCACTCAGATATCCAACCTCTGTCTTATAAATCTACATAGCCCTCTGTTGCTAATCCACAGTTCCTCTGACTATATATACTCTAATCCTGTATGTAGATACCTTAGCCTGAATATCAGACACTCTCCTCTCATCCTACTCCAGATTCTCTGATGCATTTCCAATCAAGAAGGCCATGACAGTGCAAGGGTATGACACACAAGTCCTGCACCAAGCCTTTACCCCTCTGAATGCTATCCTCCAGAACTCCAGCAATATTTGGCCATTCATTCCCTTTGACCTCCAATCTCTGACTGGATTTTGAGTGGAGGAAATCCAGTCTTAACAGTATGGCTCATTGTAATCCACCTGGTGGAATCAGTAGATGGGTAATAACAGCTGCTTGAGGGAAACTCCAAGATGGATAGATAAACTATGGGGAGGGATATTTGTTCAGCAAGGTAATGGTAAATGAATATGTATAATCTAGCCAATCTTCATGATCATCACCATCAGGTGAGTCAGATTCTGAGGACAGCCAGCAGGAAAGACTGTTAGCCCTGGTGTACTTGTCTGTGGGAATGTGAATGAGGTTGAATGTAAAAAGAAGGATGCTAGCAATTCAGCAATTGATGACTACATTCAGTTGCAGATCTGTGTTGCTGATTATTCATTTGATGTATTTTGCATCCATTTAGACTATAAAATTAGCAACATCAAAGATGAAAACACAGACAGCATGGAGGGTATGAAGTTCCAACTTTGCCTGCAAGTACCAACTCTTAGTCTCAATCGACACCAGTGATCCAAAGCAGTTTGGATACCACCTCCCATTCTCTCCGACCTGAAACAGGATAAATCTAACTGTGGTTCAGAATGTGTCCACAGCTAGAATGACCTCTCACCTAGATTTGTAATTCAGGAGACAGAGTGTAGGAGACTTTAATATCTCATCCTTCAGATAAAGAAGCACCTCCTACTAAGGCTCACCCCACATGAACAGGACACTCTTCTGGGTCACCTCCACCAAAGGGTGAGAAATGGCTGCATAGTTCTGAATGAAAATGCATATAACACCACATGTACTGAGGAACTCTCTCACTTCCAAGACAGTTGTGCACTCCAGCCAGTCCTGAATCTTCTGGACCTTGGCCTTGTGTGGGGTTCAATCTTCAAACATACACTTGTGCCTGACTATGATCATGTTAGGGGCCGTAAGGACAAATTTGTGACCGACACTGTTGCACCAATGACCTCTAGACAGGTTAGTATCCAGTTGACAATGATAGGATGCTTCCATATAAAACATTTGATTCTCAGATTCTCTGAGATTGTCTCATATGAGCCATCTGAATTCTGATACTTTGTCTTCAAACACTTGACAGGAAGATCATTGATGAAAGGCATGGTATAGTGCATGATTTCATCCTGAACAATGAATGCCATGTCCATCTGATAAACCTGTGCAGAGTGTGTATATCCCATCAGAAGGGTGGTTAGTTGGTGTGATCCAAAAGGAGTGAGAAATCACATTGTATCTCAAGACTTGACATAAAGCAGTCTTTGGTCAACCTTGTGAATAAATCCATCATTGTGTATACTGCATTCCCAGCAAATAATTCCACCAGATGCTCAACAAAGGAAGAGACTGACATATCCTGGATAGTAATGGCATTGAGAGCCTGTAGGTCATGAATGAGTCAGGGGCTCTTCTTGTCCTGCTTGAGAATGTAGAACCACCAGGACTGGTAGGCAGCCATAGATGATTCATAGATGCCAGATGTGATCTGGACCTTGATTATTTGTATGGCCTCTTGTTGCATGGTGTTATGATTGCCTGCTTTTTTCTCTTATTGCTTACATACGCATGGGTACAAGTCCCAATTTGGACATTTATTTCCTTTCATCACTGACTATGATACCATGACTCACTGTCTGACTTCTATCACATTCTACATGATTCCACTTGCTTCATCAGTGACTCCATCCTTGCCTATATAAACTCATCTTCCTGTACTTGTACCTCCAAGCTAGACCTCCCCTTTGTGTACCTCAATACACCGGGTCTTTGCTCCATCTCTAGTCCCCACTCTTAGTCCCTCATCAGAAACCTCTTTTCTCTTTGAGACTTCATAGTGCTCTTGAGGCTATGCTGTTCTAAAGAAAACCTCTTGTTCACCTCAAAACGATCAATCTCAGAGGCAGTTTTCTCTTTGATGTTTGATCATTGAAATAGAGCAAGCAGAAAGCCTTGTTTTTCTAGAACCTTCATATCCTGTCCTTGTAGAATGCCCTGCTGCATTCTCCTTTTTCCTAGTACTCCCAGACTCTCTTTAGGGGCTATACCTATCTCTACCCAAGGTAGTCATAACAAAAGGTCTAGCTTCCCCATTGGCTACCACCTGGTAAGTCACCATTATTCCCAGGCCCCCTCTTGATACTTGTTGGTGCTCCTGCCCCAACAAACCCTCTGATTCCGAGTCACTTCCTCATGACTGGATCCCCTCTGATGAGGACAACTTCCTACCAACTTAGGAGGACACTCAAGTTGCTCTCGATCTAGCCCATCATATCTTCCACTCTGCATCCATTCCTCAGGTGCTGACTCCCCTGTTGTCAATACACCAGCCACAGTCCAGGAGAATTTTCTTCCCCAGCAACCCCTTAGATCCACCCGAACCCCAGGAAGTCATAGAAGCCTTTGAAAGAATGTCTTCTTCCAAGCCCATGGAGCTCAAGCTCGACCCCCCTGCCACCTTGGATGGCAACACTGCCAACTCTGAAGACTGGTTAGACGTTGTTGCATCCTACCTCCTAGTTAACTCTGACATCTATCACACTGATGACAAGAAGGTCACCTTTGTGCTCTTGTTCATGACCCTCAGGTCAGCTCAGGTCTGGGCCAAAACCTTCAGAAGGAAGGTGGTCACAGACAACTCCTTTGGGAAATGGTCTGACTTCAAAGAGAAGTTCAGGAAATCCTTCATCAGGGAAGATGAAGTGGCCAACACCTTGCCTTGACTATCTTCCAACAGTGGATGCCCTCCATCATAGACTTTAATGCCAAGTTTCAAGCCCATGCTGCAAGACTCTTGGCCACTAATGCCATCCTCATCTTCTTCTATCAGCTGGCCATCACCATGCCACTCTCCACCCAGATCCTCACCATGGAGACCATCCCTAACAAAATTGATGACTGGTACAAATGTGCTGTGACAGACCAAGGGACCCAGGACAGGAATGTCCATAGTGAACCTCATGGCACTAAATCACATGGACAAAAATCTACTTAGCTCTACCCATTTGTAGTTAATTAGATTTTTTAACTCTTAACTCTTTGCCACGACTCGAAATACACTTCCATTGAACAGTGAGACATCCACTCCCACTCAGGTTCTCCTTGTAGTGCTTCCCTCCATCGCAGGATTGCCCTCCGGAAACAGCCCTTGGAGAGCCCTCGGGACGCATTCCCATCACAGACTCCAAGCATCGCTTGAGTCCCAGTAGTCCTCGAGCCCCGCTCATGACTGCTCGACCCTAGACACTGAAGGCCCCAAGTTGCTACATGTGCCATCTCTTTCCAGAAACAGTGGGAAAGAACTTCCCTAATCTGAGAGGCAAGGAAAGGGAAAACCACCCCCTCCTACGCCTATGCCACTTCAAGTTCTAGACCCTCCCAAGATCCCAATCCCATGGATGTTGACATCATATCTATCCCTCTCCCTCAGAAGCTCACTCCCAAAGAACAGGAACACTGCCATAAAAAGAACCTCTGCTTCAAATGCCAGAAACCTGAACACTCAGCATTCAAATGCAATGCCACCTTTGATGACACTCCCAGACCTTCCATCAAAAAGACAATGAAGAAGGACCCCAAAGACCTCCCCACATTAAAAGAGTGTGAGAAGGATGACAAAGAAGTGGTCGGAAGGACCACCTGCTTTTGCTCCCAGAATTTTTAGAATAGAGGACAGCCTTGACGTCTGCCACCTCCTACCCTGTATGTGCACCTGTAACTGTATCTCATACAATGAAATCTATGCAGATCCCTGTTGAACTCATCATACCATCACACACTCTCAAAACCATCAAGTCTTGCACCTTAATTGATAGTGGCATGGACATTAACTGTATCGACTAGGAATTCATTAGAAAGAACAAACTCCCCACATCTTGACTTGAAAAGCCATTCCAAGTCTGCAACCTCGACTTGTCGTCCAACAAAAAAGGCAAAGTATTGTTCTCTACCACACTCTTTGTCAACATTGAAGGGATTGCCAAAAAGGTCCTCTTTTATGTCATGGATTGCAGATGACAGAACATCCATCTAGGATCACCTTGGCTGAAGGCAGTCAACCCCCTCATCGATTGGTCTAAACAGACCTGCACCATCTCTGAATCCCTTGATGAGTCAAAAGACCTGTATCAAGGACACGTGGCTGACCTTAAATGGCATGACAAGCACTACCCCACCACCACTTCCAAGGAGACTATGGTTCATCAAGTCTATAACAAAAGGCTCTTTGATTATCTTCAGAAGGAAGAAGAATTCGAGCTCATTGGTATCACCAAGAGGTATGCAGACCTCCACTGAGTCGCCCACTTCAGAACTCACTTTGCCCCCTATGGCAGCCTCAGACACCAGAGGTTTGTCAACAAAGTTGCCACTGCCACCAAACTTGTGGCTGCTGCTGATAAAGCCAAGCCCAAGACCACATTACCTCCAGAATATGCCGAGTTTTTGGATGTCTTCACAAAGAAAGCATCTGATCACATCCTCTCATCATGCTCCTATGATCACAAGATCCACCTCAATGATTTCTTTGTCCCCAAAGTAGGGAAATTCTACCCGTTGTCCCCAGATGAGCAGAAGGCCACTGAGGACTTTATTCAAGAGAACCTAGACTGTGGAAAGATCTGCCCCTCGAATTCCCCCCAAGCCACACCCTTCTTCTTTATCAAAAAGAAGGATGGCAAACTCTGCCCCTGTCAAGACTATCATTACCTGAATGAGCATACCATTCAGAATGCATATCCTCTTCCTCTAGTCTCTGACCTTGTCAACAAGCTGAAAGACATGAAGGTCTTCACAAAGTTCAATGTCTGATGGGGATATAACAATGTTAGAATCAAGGATGGTGACCAGTGGAAAGCCACCTTCATTACCCACAAAGGCCTGTTCAAACCCCTCATCATGTTCTTCAGGCTCATGAACTCCCCTGCTACATTCCAATGATTCATGAATAGTCAGACTTATTCAGAAACATGATTGCCAAAGGATGGCTTGTCATCTACATGGATGACCTCCTCATCTTCTCCCCAGATCCAGAGCTCCATGAGGAGTGAATCAAACATGTCCTGCAAAGAATGCAAGAACTCAACCTGCACTTGAAACTCTAAAAGTGCACCTTTGCTGCATCTGAGGTAGAATATCTTGGAATAATCGTGAAACCCAGACAAATTGCTATGGACCCTGTCAAACTCGATGGAATCGCTATGAGGCCCACTCCAACCAAGGTCAAAGATGTCCACTCCTTCCTCGGATTCACCAATTTCTACCAGCGATTTATAAATATCTACTTCTCTGTCACTCATCCCTTGATAGATCTTATGAAGAAGAATCTTTCTTGGGATTGGACTCCCACTTGCCAGAAATCTTTCAATGAGCTGAAGGCTCTTTTCCTGTTCAAGCCAGTCCTCCACCTCCCCAATACATCTTGACCCTTCACCATCATGACTGATGCATCAAAGTTTGCCACTGGTGCAATCCTGCTTCAAACCAATGAAGAGTGGTTGACTGACCTACACTGCTATAGGTCTCTGAATAGGAAACTAGCAGGTCAGTAACACAAAGAAAGAAATTGAAGGAATGATAGGTTCATCCCAGGGGAATTTCAGGTAGAGAATCAAGGGAATGCAACTGCAGGGCTTACAGGACTCCTTGATAGTCAATCTAGAAGAGCTCCTAATGCTTCAGACATGGCTGATGAGCACAGAACTTGATTCTTCTAGAATCAAGAGAGAAAGAGCAGAGAAAAGAGATCCAGATACGACTGGATTGATGAGAATTGAAGACTCCCACTCTGAGTGAGTGATAAATGATTTATTCAATGTGTGTGAAACACAACTCTTATAGTCTGGCCACACCCAAGACTCTAAATAAACATAAAGAAGGGAAAAGAAACATGAATTCAGTGACCAGATCACAATACTGAGTGTCCAGTACATAGCATCCGGTACACTATAGATATAGTAGAAGTCCATCCAGTAGATGAACTGGATTGAAAGGAAATGGATACAAAGGAAATGGATACATACGACTAGGGCAGACTGGAACCAGATGGACACGGATAGACACAGATGCTTGATGACTCAACAACAACCTAGTGAGAGTCAAATAGATGTAGAACGACTGGATATGGACCTAAGGAGTGATGGCTCCTTACACCAATGCCAGTGCAGACTGGCACCCCTGTTCCTATCTCTTGCAATCATTTTCTCCTGCTGAGAGGAATTATGACATCTATGATTGTGAACTCCTCATGATAATCTGAGCCCTGAAAGCCTGAAGACATTGCCTCTCAGGATCCCCCTTCCCCATTCAGGTGTTCACCAATCACAAGAACCTGAAGTATTTTTGTCAAACTCAGAATCTGAATTGTTGACAAGCACAATGGCTTCTTGACCTTGCAGACTGCGACCTAAAAATGGTCCATGTCCCAGGTTTGCAACTCGCTGCCCCAGATGCTCTCTCTCATTGCCCCAACCTCATGATCAATGAAGAGGATAATGCAGGCACAACCCTGCTTCTAGACTCCCTCTTCATTGTAAAGTTGCTAAAGGACTCAGAATGAAGTCCTAAGCAAGAAAATGTAGGGTGCAAGTGTAGGTCTCAACCCAGGGGATTGCAAAGAGAAGAAAAGAGGACTATAAGAAGGGCTCACTAGATGTCCACAGGACACTGGAAAACTTGAGTCTGGCTTCCCCCCATTCGGTAGGGCTAGGAAACCAACTATGGGCTTGCAGGACTTGAACTGAAGTGAAGGAAATGGAGGGAGAACTGAACTTCTGGCTTAGGATAGATACTGAGTAGAACTAGATGGCTTGCATAGTGATGGTAGGGGAACTTCATCCTAATTCGGGCATACCCGAATGATATATAGTGAGAAACACAAAAGAAGACTACTCGACTCTAAAGGAATGAATGTGGTGTGCAGGAAAATGATCCGGTGCATGGGAATCTGGTATCTGGTGGACCAGATGGGTATCCTGTGTGCACAGGTCCGGGTCCGGTACATTGAATTGAAAGAAATGGCAGACAAAAGTGTAGATGGATTGAAAACTGACCTTTAGACAACTACTGGATCGACTTGGATCAGGACAGACAGCAGCACGGAGTGGTCTCGGATCGACAAGAGCGCAGGATAGGGGTTGAATGACTGGATGTCACTGTAGGAAAATGTACTTTCCTACATCCACAGGGGACTTAGATCTGATGTCCTCATCAGCATTGTATGGCCGGAATGGATGACAGATGAGACTCGGATCCGGATGACAATGGTGGATGATGCAAGGTGAGCTGTGTGGGCCAGGGCATAAAATGGTTGTCAGCTGGCAGGCTCAGTGTCTGGGTCCGGTATCTGGTTGTATACCCTCCCAGACACACAACATGTCAACTCGGGTCTCTGAACGATGGTGAAAATGGTCTTGAGTGCTGAAATGCGGAATGAGGATGTGATAGACAGATTGGTCAGAGTCCTGTAGGGGTGGATAGTGGTGAATCCGAGTGGTCCTGGAATGATAGGAGCGGAATCCTTGTCTCGAGTATATCCTGTCTCAGTATGAACCTGATTGTGTCTGCACTGTGTGTGGGTCCTGGTTCTGAGAATCCAATGGAAGTCTGGGTCAAAATTAAGGAAAGGAGTGGTAAGCATATGGTAACTCAATAGAGAAACAGAAATATCAGGAACGGCTCCCTGCAGGGGACTTAGCTCTGAACTTGACTTGGGGAAAACTGAAATGAGAGGGAAAATGAGACTTCTCAGGATCTGGTCTCTGGGTGACTCTTGGCTGTCCTTTCTACATCTTCCTCTTCTTCTTGTCCTCAATCCTGTAACAAAATAAGTGGCATGGTACCTTGGCATGCGAAGAAAGTGAAATGTGTATGTATCAGGTGGGAAGGTACTGTAGGTCCATTGTAGGTAAAGTGGATCCGGTGCGTGGGAAAAATGGATCCGGTGCACAGTAGGGTGATCTGGGGTGCAGGAAAGCAGTCTAAATGTCGGATTGGAGAGCTATTCTACTTGGCTTTGATTTTTCTTTTGAAATGAAGGGACTGCTATCATACTTTGACTGTGTTTTTGTGAGTAGATCACTGGCTGAAACCTGGGGTAAAACAGAGAGGAGGAAAACCTATCGTAAGGAGTGGTATTGTTTGTATGGTAACGGTATTAGAAATCAGGTGTTGGTATAATCAGGGGGCGGCTCTTCATCATCCGGCTCTTCAACTTCTATTCCTACCAAAGGAACCAGGTCTTCTTCGACATGTCTGCATTCTCGGGTGCTTGATCTCAGTAGGTCTTCTTCGTCTGATCTTTCATCCTCTATTCCTTCTGTTGTATCCTGAACTGTAGGGAACCAGTGTCTTGACCTTGGAAGAGCATCACTGAGCACAGAAAGAGATGTCCGGAGCGCGGGAAAGCGGGTCGGATGGCGGGTAGACTGGGTCCGGATCGTGGGAAAAGCTACTTGCGAAGTCGAAAGAG
>JBBPTO010000459.1:0-29792 GCA_038094155.1 Pulveroboletus cf. aberrans
GTACTCTAATTCTGACATCATTGACCTTGTTCTAGCTACATCACACCCAAGTACACACAAGTTCCTGGATGCGTTTAAAGGCAATAGGTGCAGTGTGATTAATAATGAGACTCATTTCATCTCAAGATTGAGCTTCTAAAAAGCTCACAAGGGTTGATCTTGTCAATCTTGACTAACCCAAACTTGGTCACAAGAACTTGAGTCTCTGTCTTGGTGAGAATCCTCAGCCCACCTCTCTCTTCTCTGCCCTGCACAACAGGAGTACCCTTGTATCCTTCTGTTACATGGACATGGCTGGATTGACAACAGAGATAAAGAGCAGAACATGAGATCAGCTGATAGATGATAGAATTATAGATGATTCAATGATATTGTGCTATGTGTGAAACACAACTTTTATAGTCTGGGCACACCCGAGACTCTAAATACATGTAAATAGTGCAACTGGATTGAAAACTGGATCAATCAAACTGAATTGATCAGATATACAGATGAAAGTGTCTGGTGTGATAAAATGAAGGCTTGACTTACCAATGGGTGATAGATGAGGATGGATTAGATAGGATATAAAACTGGATAACCCAGGATATGATGGATATGAGGACAAGGAACTACAGTTCTCTACAATGTGCCTCTCTTGCTCTGACTAGTGTCTTCCTTTGGTTTTGGTAGAAGCAGGGGTGGAGCAGGCTTATTCCACAGAAGAACAAGTAATGAAGTTCAGAAAGGGAGCTGTAGTGCAGGCTGCCCTTGGTACCTTTTCTCACCAGCTAGAAGTTAGATGAAAAAGCCCTAGTTGACTGTCACAACTATGAGGAGGGGAAGGTATTAGTTTATTACTTCTGCAATGGTGGAGTCATTGAAGAGTGTAGCATCATTATTCCCAACTCCATTTTTTATCTGACCTCAGAAGCACTGGAAGCACCAGAAGGGCTGGAAATCTCAGAACTGGTTCTGATAGAAGTACTTTGACTCTTTATACTAGGAACGTACAGAAAGAGTTGAATGCCTTCAACAGGCAATGAGATCTTAGATTGACTACAATAAAAGTATCCCTCAGGAGGGAAGAAGTTAGAGAAAGGTGCACAACTCCTATCTCAGAGCATGGATAAAGACAACATCAAAAGTATTGAAAATACCTCGATAAAGATACTATCATGCCTCAAGGAGGCAAGAGCATGGAGGTTTGAAGAGACCTGGCTAGTACTATGAAGCAGTTACTCATTGAACCTATTGATCCCTGAAATTAAAGGACTCTTCAGATTCATGAACCAGATAGACTGGGCCCAGAATCAACTCTGGAAGTTGACCCAAGGGAGGATGGCTGCAGATGACTACATCATTCACTTGGAGTCTCTTTACAGACAGGCAAATATTAATATTGGCAACAGCCATGCCATTGAACTTTTAGAAAAAAACACTGCATGGGGCACAATTGCTCAGACCTTCCAGAATGGAAATCAGAAGGATGAAGTCAATGCATACCTGCAAGAAATTTGTTGAGTGGGCACAGCCAGAGAGGCCCTCAACTTTATTATGGGACAGACATCCCAATGCTCAGGAAGATCCAGAAATAAGAATCCATATGGAATGGATATCGGAGCTGTTGCGTCTGGCATCAGAAGGAAGAAAGTCTGCTATATGTAATTGCAGCAAAGAAGGACACTTTTTCCCACAGTGTTGAGAACTGAAAAAGGAATGCTTGCTGTGCAAGTGGGTTGGTGGGTTGCACAAGAGTAACTGCTGATGCTATCTGACACAAGCAACAGAGGTTCCTGCTGCCACTACATGAGAGAGTGACCCCCAAGCAATGCTTGTGGGGGGCATGACATTTGATGAAATGAAAGTTTACTTTGCAGATGTTGCTACTGCAGAATCTAAGGAAAAATGAAGAGCTGTGTAAATAGTCTGGGTGTTGGCACAGCAAGGACTTCTATATATAACTGCTTTACTATTCTTGAAGAAGAAACTGCAATGAATGATTCCAATAACTTATGTCAATCCATAGTAAATGCAGTTGCTTTCACTTCAGGAAGGTCCTGAACCCTGGGAACTTTGGAATCCGGGTCCTTGGAAGCTCTAAAGCCCAGAACACTCAGAACAGCCAAAAGCAAAGATGAAATCTCAGATGAAATTTGTATCAGATCAGTTCAAGTGTTGAAGGAGATCATTATGAAGATTCAGATCTTTCCAGCTGAAAAGAAGAACTTTATTGAAGCTGCTCTGGAACCACATCCCTGGAATTAATGTTGATGGAACAAAAAAACTCTGCAGGTGAGATTACCCACTGCGCTGACATGATTATCCACTATCAAGGACGCAGAGAACATGTCACTGCAGAAGTTACTGACCTTGAAAAAAAAACAGGTCATACAGGAATATATGTGGTTGATGAAGGACAATCCCGTAATTGACTGGGCAAAAGCAAAGTAAATATGTCTCAATGTTCATGGTCATGCTGTTATTCACTTCAGAAGAAGAGTGTATATCTCTGATGCCTTAAAAAAGAGAAGAAAGAGTGTGATTATCCAGCACATGCCACCAAGTAGCTCTTGAAGAGCCAGTTGAAATGAACATAGGCCTGGTCAAGTTGATACCAAAGCAATATCACAAGCCTGAATACCTATCTGTTTTCTCAAAGAATGAGTCAGGGTTAATTCCACTCTGGAAGCATTGGGTCTGAAAGACTCATTTCAACCCAAGAAGGGTAGAATTATACTTCTTTCCCCTCAGGAACAGGATGAAGTCTCTGCCTTTGTAGATGATCAGCTGAAGAAGGGATACATTAGACCCTCCATCTCCAGTATTTTTTGTGCCAAGGAAGGATGGTTGCAAGAAAATGGTACAGGACTACCACTATCTCAATGAGCACACTGGAAAGCATAACTATCCACTTTCACTAATATTCCAACTGGTGAATAATCTGAAAGGTGCTAAACTATTTACCAAGATGGACCTAAGATGGGGATACAATAATGTACACCTCAAGGAAGATGACGTAGGAAATTGTAGTTTCCTACAGTGATATCCGGTTATTCCTAGCCATCTCTGGTCTCTATCCTGCGGTCCAATCGATCCGAGACTGCTCCACACTGCTGTCTATCCTGATCGGAGTCAATCTGGTAGTTGTCTGAAGGTCAGTTTTTGATCCGTCTACAATTTGTCTACCATTTTCTTTCAGTTCAATGTACTGGACCCGGACTCATATGTACAGGATAACTATCTGGTCCGCCGAATACTGGATTCCTGTGCACCGGATCTCTTTCTCGCACATCAGATCCATTTTTTTAGAGTCAAATAGTCTTTAATATATATCATTCAGGTATCCCTTAATTAGAGATATACTCCTCTACCATCACTATGCAAGCCATCTAGTTCCTCAGTATCAATTCTAAGCCAGTTCCCCTTCAGTTTCCCCCATTTCGGTTCTAGTACTGCAACACCAAGTTGGTTTCCTAGCCCTACTGAATGGGGAAAAGCCAGCCTCAGTTGTCCAGTGTTCTGTGGACAGCCAGTGAGCCATCCTTATAGTCCTATTTTCTTCTCTTTGCAATGCCCTGGGTCGAGACCTACACTTGCACCCTACATACTTGCTTAGAACTTCATCCTGAGTCCTTTAGCTACTTTACAGTGGAAATATGCCTTTGTGTTCTTCCATGGAGCATATGAACCCCTGGTGATGTACTTTGGCTTATGCAATTCCCCTGCCCCCTTCCAAGTGATGATGAAACAAAATCTTTGCTGATATGGAGAATGTGGTGGTCATATATATTGATGGCCTGATGATATTCACAAAGTCAGAGAGTCAGGAGGGGCATGATAAGATTGTCATGGAGGTTCTCCATTGACTTGAAGAGAATGATTTATTTGTCAAACCAGAAAAATACACATTTAGTGCCTCTGAGGTAGAATTTCTCAGAATAATTGTCAGTGGATGACTCTAAAGTCAAGGCCATTCTGGATGGCCAGAATCAAAGAATGTAAAGGGAATTAGGAGATTTCTAGGGTTAGCCAACTTCTACAGGAGATTCATCAAGGACTATGTGCAGGTGGCATGACCTTTCAATGACCTCACAAAGAAGGATACTCCATTTGAATGGAAGAAAACATGACAGACCACATTTGACATGCTAAAACAGAAATTTACTACATCCCTTGTCCTTGCATTCCAAGACAATGGTTTCAAGTTCCGACTCGAAAGTGATGCCTCTTACTTCACTACTGGGGCAGTATTACATTTTGAGTTAGAAGGAAAATGGCACCCAGTTGCCTACTTCTCCCATTCAATGTACCCAGAAGAGCAGAACCACTGTGTGGCAGATAAGGAGATGCTGAGTGTCATCTGAGCCCTAGAACTGTGGAGACATTAACTAGATGATGCCAAGCAAGAGTTTGAGATCCAGAATAATCATGCAAACTTGCAGTGGTTCATGCAGCATCAGAACTTGAATCATCAACAGTCTCAATGGGGACAATATTTAACTAGATTCAACTTTAAGTGGATTCACAAGGTGGATCTACTATGGGCAAGGCAGATGCCCTATCTAGAAGAGAAAACACACTCAGGAAGTGGAAGAAGATAATAAAGGAGTGCTGGTCATTCCACCAGAGAAGATTAGGATGACCATCTTGATCTCTAATGAAGGCAAACAACTGAAACAAGTCAAGTATGCAACTGTAAGATTGAAAGAATCAGAAGAAATGAAACTCTGTGAAGAACATAGCATTTGTGAAGAAAAGGATGGAATTCTGTATGATATGAATGGAAGAATGTTTGTTCCAGCAGATCTGGAACTCCAGATACATATAAAGAAAGATGACTTTATGAAATCAAGCATCCACTGAGTGCTGGAAAACTTGAGTCTGGGATTCCCTCATTTGGTAGGACTAGAAAATCAACTACAGGATTGCAGGACTTGAACTGGAGTGAAGGAAATGAAGGGAAACTGGAGTTCTGGCTTATGATAGGTGATGGATGGGTTGCATGATGGCAGTATAAGAGGAATTCTGTGCTTCTACTGATGTACAGTAAAAGACATATCAAAAACAATGCAAAATGGCAGTAAAAGAACAGATCCAGTATGTGAAGCTGACCAGGCAGTTAGTTAAATGGTCTGCTAGCTCACACAAACCTCAAAAAGTTGACCTCTGAATGTAACTACTGGTGAATGGTCTAGCCCAACACCAGGCTTGAAGTAGTGCCATCTCTAGCCATATTAGCTGGATTTCTATACAGCAACCACAGACCTTAGAGAAGGTAGACACAGTGTCCACAACTACTCAAGTTGGTTGAGATGCTCTACAGCATGTGCCAACAAATAATAATGGAGACAAGACTTTCCATGACCAGTGTGACTGGATAAAGTACTATACAGTGCATGTCAGCCCAAAATTAATACATGGTGAAACAGAGTTATGGTAAGGGACAAGAATAATGTGACTGGGAATGCCAAAAGAACTTATTTGAAGTTCTTGGGCTATCTATTGGTAGGTTTATATAGCACAGCTAATATGTGGTTGTATTTATGTCCTGTCATCCATGTATGGTAACTATGGAAGGTTGTAGAATGTTATGGAACATTCATGAACTTCTGATCTGTCAGCTTGCTCTGGGGCTGGCTAATAGAAGCACTGTATTTGAAATGTGCTCAGTCAGTCACTTTAAGGCAAGCCAATAAAAGCTGCTGAGCTATTAATAAAGGCCTTTGAATTTCTCATAAGAAGTCATGATCAGCCGTGACAGAAGAACACTTGGAAAGGTCATGAAATGTTACAAAACTATGATGAGTTAGACTTCATAGAAGGTCTCTGAATCTTTTGGAATGAGCATGTGACTATCCAGCCCATGTGACTGACCATGTGATTAGACCATGTGACCAGACCATCTGATCTTAAGTTATGTGACCTGAAGTCATGTGACATGTGACTGAAGGTCAATTGACCCTCATTTGAGTGTGTGAAAGCCAAATAAAATAGTAGAAAAATACAAAGGAGAAAATGTATCATGTTATAAGGTATGTCATATCATGACAGTGTGCATGAAAGTGACCCAGTGTGTGAGAATCAGGTATCTGGTGAACTGGATAGGTATCCTGTGCATGTGAATCTGGGTCTAGAATATCATATTGAAAGAAATTGAAGACAAATAAAAAATGTATTGAAAACTGACCTTTAGATGATGGTTGTATTGAGCTGTACCTGGATTAACAGCACTGCAGAGCAGTCACAAATTCAGTGGAGCACTGAATAGGGACAATAGAACACCAGGAAATGCTGGAATATCACTGTAGAAAGCTCTGGTTTTCTACACCACCTTTCATTGTTTCATCAATTCAGACTTTATCAACATTTTGTGGTCCTGAAGAAGATACAAACTATTCTGGATTGGCCAGAACTCTGAAAGATCAAGGAAATTCAATCCTTCCTAGGGATCACAGGTGCATCTGCAACTACTCTGACATTGTGGTTCTCCTCACCCATTTTACTTATAAAGGAGTTCCTTGGAGCTTCTCTGACAAATGTTGTGAGTCCTTCAACTGCCTCAAGGATATGGCTCTGCATGGGTATGCATATGCACCATGTGTTTGGTATATGGATACTAGTGGGTATGAGTATGAGTATGAATATGGCCTTTGCATAACCATACCCATATTCACAGTGGGTATCCATGCATACCCATAGAAAATCCTGCCATGTGAGCACCAGTGATCTGCTTATCACATAACCATCATGGCAATGCCATTTTCATCACATCAGCTGTGACTGCATTATCATGGTGTAGGCATTGTGGCATGGCTGCCATGTCACATGGTGGCACTGCTGATCATTCCATTGCTTTCATCACCACAAACATGTTGCTATTGATGGGTGTAGAGATTCTGTAAATCATGCACTAGGTTTTGTACTCTGTTAATGCAGGCAGATCATTGTGGTAATACACTATTCATGCTATTAAAGAAACAGCTTAATGTCACATTCCATGCATTTGAGTCAACTCCAACCTCCAGAACAACTCTGCTCATTTCTCCAGTGACTTCTCACCAACTCTGCACCTCTGCAACTCTGGACATCTCCTAAATCCCTTTACATATATTTCTTGTTTCTCTTTTGTATTAGCCTTGCTTCTCTGATTCCTCTGAGACTGTGTAGCACAGCTCTGGCCTGTTCCTGAACTGGATAACACCTCCAGCATATGCTTATCTGACCTCCACAGTTCCTCTGTATATATAAAGGCTAGTATTTGTATGTCAATACCTTAGCCTGAATATCACCTTATACTCTCTCCTTCTGTCTTTCTCCAGACATCACTGATGTGTCTCCAACCAACAAGGCCATGACAGTGCAAGAGTATGACACAAAAGTCATACATCAAGCCTTCACCCCTCCGAATGTGATTCTCCATACCTCTAACCATCTTCAATGTAACTTCACACTGGAGACCTTCTTCTTCTATGACCTCTGATCTCTGACCACAGTTAGACCAGGAGAAGACCAAGTCTTCATTAAGTATGACTAATAAAAGTGTAATCTTATTACACTTTCTAAAAGGATTGACCATATGACAAGTCTATATGAAGTCTTTATAACTCAGCTATGACCAATTCTCCAATGTCATACAGACATCATCAATCTGATTTAGTTTACATCACACACGGATACATATAAGTCCCTGAATGTATTTCAGAGTGACAGACACTGTAATGTAATGATAAAAATTTTAATTTCTCTCTTGAGATCAAGCCTTTCTAAGAAACTCGCAAGGATTAATCTCATCAAATGTTGCTCAAATCTCCTCTCTCTTATCTGCCTTGTGTGACAGGAGTAAACATGTGTGCTTCTTTAGTTTATGAGCCCTGCCCAGGCAAAGTGGGTAAACAGGATTTTAACTTTTTGAAATATCTCCTGCTCCTGCCTCACATAGATATGGAGTTCCTGTTTTTGGGTTCTTCAGTGGTCTTTTCATCCTCATCACATGCTTTTGCATTGGTTTGAGGCAAGCCTATAGGATAATTGATAGGCTTTATGAGTTTTGATGAAGAGAAATTACTCACCTCTTAATTGACTTCACCAATGATGATCACTGGTCTCTATTCTACACTGCCATATTTGAAGTTAAGATTACAATATTCAATTGTAGCTTCCATAGAATAATACTAGAGCCCATTGTGAGAGGGGGGGCTAACCTTTCACCTAGTTATGGATCTTCAAATTCTGGTTCTGGGCCTTTCAAACCTTTAATTATTCAACTGGAAAATTCAGTATCTCCCTTTGAATATCTACAAACATCCAGTGGTTCAAATAATTCTGGTTTCAATCACTCACATTATTCCTATCATTATCCAACAACCTCCACATCCACTCTTGTCCACACCATAGAAGATGTCTTAGCAGAGCAACCACAAACACTACATCAACAAGCAGAGTTGCTTGAATTGTTGTCTGATAGCCCTCCAAAACTTCAAACACCTTCACAATAACAATCCATTCCTGCCAATCCTGCTCCAGTGCTTGCCTTTGAAGAAGATGTTTTTGATGAACCTGATGATGCAGGAAATTTTGAAAATTTCCTTGGTTTAGGAAACTTCTCAGATGAGCTCTGAATTAGGCTTATCAACTAGGACCTCACTGCTCAAAAAGATACTTCTATCAATACTTGCAGATCAAATTCATTCTATTATCCACAGATCAAACTTGGTGTGACTTCAATGATAGGGTTCTGGTGGTCAGAAGTTCTATGGAAGACTCTCTTGTTCTTCATATCACTGAATTGATTTGTCAAGTCGTGAAGACCAGTTAAATTACAGAGGTACATCCAGGAGTACCAAAGAAAACATCTTACACTTTGTACAATTACTACTTTTTTTGAGGCAAAACTCATATCTGCACTGGCAACAATAATCAAATTGTTCAAAGGACTTCTAAGGATAATTTATTAGCCAACCAATGCTCATCCTTCTTTATTGTGCCAAATCACCTTTTTGCATACCCCAAGCAAAAACATTTCATACCAGGTTGAGATGCTTGACTTCATTTCCTTCACAAAATATATTTGACATCTTCCTGAACACTCTCACCCCTACCATTTTGCCCAGATATTTCCAACTTCCATCTGGAAACAATGTTGTTTCTTTCAGCTTTCATACTCACATACAATGAGATTCCTACGGACCTTAGTTCATACCCCTTTTGGGCCCACAGGTCAAGAGATCACAGATCACATAAAACTCCAACATCTAATGTATCTAACCTACTGGTCCCATGTCACAGTGTCTATTTGTTTTCTCACTTTACATTTACTCAGAGAACATCAACTTTCTGACTGGGAGGCTGTTTCACCCAGTCAAACTTCAATGAATCAAGACCAGGTGGGTGTCTGAGGATTAGGATGGGATTAACAGTTGGGCATATAATGAGAAACTCCTGGCAGACATTTATAAAGTAGCATGTTGGGCATTCCCAGTTCGGTCTTATTGTATCACTTATTAGATCTGAGCTGACTGATCTACCTTCTTCAATCACTTCACACTAACATGGAGGTAGAACACAACAGCTGGAGAATCACAGAAGAATATGAGTGAATTCCAGTGCATGAGATGATGCTGGTCATCGTGAACTGCGAACTTTGCCTTCACTGGCAATCTCTTTCTTCTTACAGACCACTTCTAGCTCTTCAATGTTGCTTAGTTCATGGTACTGATGACAAATGTTAGTAGATATAGCAAAACTTTAAGGATGCAGCTTTGGAGAAGCATCTTGGAAACGATTCTAGTAAAGAAGAGCTGCCATTGTTGGAAAAGAAAAACACAGGCCTCTTAGAATGGTTTAGTGACAGATATTACTTTTTTATTGCCTCTTTCTTCCCCTCTATATTCTTATTCTTATTCTTGAAACTTTAATGAACCTTTCAGAAGTTCTCTTGAATTATCTGTTTGCTTCCTTCAAGTTTTTTCAATTATCTATGTCACTTGTTTCATTCAGAATATTTTGATTTGATCTGGGATACTTTTCAACCAAACCTGCATTAATCTGTGAAGATCTACTAGACAAGCTGAAGCAATATCATCATGATTGACATCAAAATGCTATTGTTTTACAAAAACATCTGATCCCATGACTTGATTCAAACATAAGGAACTTTGAATAAATGAATGGTAAATACAAGAAGATCAAGAACCAGAGTGGAAGAGAGTAAGAAAGGCTTGGGAAAGGAAAGGCTTAAGCTCGGAGAGTAAATCTGTTGAAGAAGTCAACTTTCCGCTGCAAAGTAGATGGACAAACATTTTCTGGAGTGGAGGACCTCGGATTCACCTGAGGGTTCTGTGGGAGCTTGTCTAGAATGCACCCTCATGGTGGGCTCCAGATGAAGAGAGGTTGAATGACCTAGACTGCTATACATCTCCAGATAGGAAACTAACAGGTCAGCAACTCAAAGAAAGAAAATGAAGGGATGATTGGTTTGTCCCAGGGAAAATTCATAGAGTAGACAAAGTGCCAATACACTATAAAGACATCACCAAGCTACTGAAACAACTCAGAACCACTGAAGGCTATAGTTAACTCAAGAGCCAAGTAGAGAAGAGTGAGATGAATGAGTCGACAACTTCGATGCTGAGAAAACACCAAGAGGACAACACTGTCCTTTGGTGGATTTTATTCAAGCCTTTATATACTACATGTGTGTTTGTATCTATGGTGTGGTAATCTAAGATGTCCATGATGTCTGATGTGCAAGGCTGTGGAAGAATGGAAGATCGTATATGAATAGGTTGAAGGGTGTGGTGAAGGGTATGGGTAATGGGTAATACATAGAATGCTCTATGGCAGTCTAGAATGCATATCATGTCATACCTTATGCATGGGTAGGGTTGTGGGGTCATGCATGGAGTTTGTGTATCATAGAGTCTACTTTTGCATCTAGGGTTTCTAGGGTAATTGTAATGCATGGGAGCGATGTTGGATGTTCATATACCATAGATCAGATGATTGTAACAGCTACCACAAGATCAACAAAAAGCATGGCAGACTGCATGTGAAGATGAAATGAAATCTCTACATGATAGGAAAGTCTGAAAGCTTGTAGATTTGCACAGGGACAATCAACCAGTGAAAGGAAGATGGGTTTTTGCTATCAGAACAGGAAATTGTATCAAAGCAAGATACATTGCAAAATGCTTCAGACAAACCTTTGATGTGGACTATGAAGATACCTTTTCACCTGTCACTTAATTTGAAATAGTCAGGTTCCTTCTAGCTTTAGAAGCACTATATGATTGGGAAATATCATCACTAGACATCAAAACAGCATTTCTGTATGGAGATGTCAATGATGAGATCTACATGGCACAACCAGAAGGCTTCATAGATTCCAGGAATCCCTTAAAAATCTGTCTATTGAATAAAGCCATATATGAACTAAAACAAGCCACGCTCCAATGAAACAAGGCACTCCATGCTTCTCTTATCAAATTTGGCTATCAAAGGCTATATGTTGATACTGGTGTTTACATACAGAAGAAAGGAAAGATCTTCATTATCATTGTGATATATGTTAATGATGTACTTTTCATGGGTAGTGATAAAACACCAGTCCTCAAAGAAAAAATAATGTTTCATGATGAGCTCTTGTCCTTGACCAAGTACCTTATGCTAAAAAATCATCAAATGCTTTGGTCAAGATAACTGTAAAACAGTTACAACACCTTTACCATCTGGATATAATCCTATGCCATCGACACAGGAAAAACCTGATCCCAAGATTCAAAGCCTCTTTCAATCTGTAATAGGATCACTTATTTCCTAATGCTCAGAACAAGACCAGACATTGCTTTTGCAGTAATCAAAATGTCACAGTTCTCTGCAAATCCAACAGAAGCACAATTGTAGAAGATGTTCTGGATAGTTCACTATGTTTGTTCAACAAAGAATCTGTGCATCAAATACATTGAAAACAGTCCTAAAAATGTTCTCACAGCATACTCTGATACAGACTGGGCTGGACATGTAGGAACATCAAGATCCACCACTGGTTATGCTATATTCATTGCAAATGGAATGATTTCATGGCTTTTAAGGTGAAAAAAAAAATGTGTTAGGCTCTCATCCACTGAAGCTGAATGCTGTGGAATGACAGAGGTAGCAAAACAAATTGTTTGAATGTGAATCCTATTCGAAGAACTAGGCATTCCACTCAAGCCAATTCTTCTATGCATGGACAATCAAGATGCAATGTTTTTAGCATCAAATCTTGTACAGGAAGCCTGAGGTCGCACAAAACATGTCAGAAAGGATGATCACTACATCCAAAAAGCCATCAAGTTCAAAGAAGTCGAACTATTCTATGTTGAAACCACAAACAATTCGCAGACATCTTCACCAAGAATCTCATAAATGTCAAGTTTCAAGAAAACATAAAGGCTTTGAAACTCATTCCATATTCTTCAAGTACATAACATTCTAGTGAGGAGAAGTGTTGATATTCTGTGAATCAAACACTAGGTCCTGTGCTCTGTTAATACAGGCAGACCATAGTGCTTAAAGGAATGGATCTGGTGTGCAGAAAAGTGATCCAGTGTGTGAGAATCTGGTATCCGGTGGACCAGATAGGTATCCTGCATGCATGGGTCCGGGTTCAGTACATCGAATTGAAAGAAAATGGTAGATAAACGGTAGACAGATCAAAAACTGACCTTCAGACAACTACCGGATCAACTTGGATCAGGAAAGACAGCAGCACGGAGCGGTCTCGGATAGACTAGAATGCAAGATAGGGGTTACAAGATGACTAGGAACGACCAGATGTCACTGTAGGAAACTACACTTTCCTACAGCACTATGCCACTTTCACTTGTCAAAAGAGAAGGGAAATGAGGCAATGCCATAGGTGTTGAAGTGAATATCAAGAAAAAGAGACTGCCCTTTGGTGGTTGCATCATTGTCCTTTATATACTACTGTACATGTTTGTGTCTATCATACCCTAATGTACATATATAGATGTCTATAATGGTTTTGTAAGGATATGGTGTGAAAAATACATGGTACAAAAGAATGGATGGTTATGTATGAACAGGGGTAAGGGAATAAAATAATGTCAGGATCATGGGTAATGCAAAGAAGATATAGAATTGTTCAAGGAAGGTCTGAAGTGCATATAATAATATACTGTTTGGATGAGAAGAGCTTGTATGATTTGTAGAGAGTTTTACAGATAATATACAAAGTTTCTGTAAGATTCTCATGCTTCTGGTGTAGTTCAAGTTTCCATATTGCCATGGTTCCAGAACACTTTCAAGATTCCGAGATTTTGAGTTTTCGAATTTAGAAACATCCATTCCAGTGCTTCCAGTGCAACAAGCATTCTAAATGTGGTCAGAAGTATCAGAAGGGTGTAGGATTTACTGTAACACTACCCCCCATCTGTGAATTGCATTGCAGGTAATCAAACGGAACTGCAGATCCAGAGACAGCCATTATGTTAACACAGGGGGTGAATAAGTTTGAAAATTCAGTGTTGGACATGTGGAGGTAGAAAGGTGCTTTCTGTAAAATATGTGATAGTGCCCTGCACATTAGCCAAATCAGGCTTAGGCTCCCATGTACAATCCTCATCCCTTCAGCCTTTCCAGTGAATTATATATTTCAAATTCTGGCCCTGAAGATGTGTATTACCCTTCCCTTGAATGGAAGTCAGAATGCAGCCTCTAAGACAGATCTACAGTCAGGGATTCAATGGAAATAGGGCTAGCGATTTCACAAGGGTGAGATTCAAGATTTTGAGGTGAACAAGGCATTTTTGTTGCTTGGCCCAACCATTTAATGTTGATGGGGTAATAGAGATCAAGAGTGACCAGATGGTTTCCATTAAGCTAATGCTAGCTCCAGTATTCTATGCATGTCACTAACCATCTGACAGGAGGATACAAGGGTACTCCTGTTGCACATGGCAGAGAAGAGAGAGGTGAGTTGAGGATACTCACCAAGACAGAGACCAAAGTTCTTGTGAGCTTCTTTAGAAGCTCGATCTCAGGGGAAATGAATATTGTTATTAACCACATCATAGTACTTATTGCCTTTAAATACATTCAGAAACCTCTATGTACTTGTGTGTGATGTATAAGGTCAATAATGTTATAATGACATCAGAGGATTTGTTAAACCACTCTGTTATGACTACCTTAGGTGGAGGATAGGCATAGCTCCTAAAGAGGGTTTGGAGCACTAAGGACAAAGAAGAGCAGGGCAAGCTGCTCTATGAGAATGAGGTACAAGGATTTGAAGTGAACAAGGCATTCTTCCTGCTCTGTCTCAATGATTGAATGTCAAAGAGAACTAGACAGCCTGGTGATTTAATGTCAATGGGTAGCAAGAGGTTCACTGAACAGCATGGCCTCAAGAGTGCTATGAAGTCTAAGAAGCTAAGAGGTTCCTGACAAGAGATTAAGACCAGTGATGAGGAGTGGAGCAAAGACCCAGTGTATTGAGGTACACAAAGGGGAGGTCTAGCTTGGGAAATACAAGTATGGAATGACAATGTTTATATGGACATACAGTGAGCTCAGGGTAGGCAGGGAAGGAGTTGCTGACTGAGCAAGTGGAATCACATGGAATGCAATGGAAACAAATGAGTCATGGCATCATAGTCAGTGAAGAATCAGAAAATAACATCCAAGTTGAAACTAGTACCCATGCATCCATATGTAAAAGACATGTAATAAGAGAAAAAGGGGCCAATTGTAACATGTTCCACATATTTCAAATAAGTAGAGTTCAGCCCATGTTGACCCAACACAGCAGTTGTGGAGCTAGAAAAGCTCCTGACTGATGACATCATAGCTAAGTCATAAAGACTCCATCTCATCATCACCATCATGTCATTGATCCTTATGAAATGTAATTTTATTACACTTTGATTAGGTTTGACTCATATGTGAGTCAAGTCTAATGCTCAACCTACACCTTTAGTAACATGAATAGTGTAGTATCACTATGGTCTGCCTGTATTAACAAACCACAAGATCTAGTGTTCAATTCACACAATCTCAACACATCATTCCATCCTGCAATTCACAATTCCATGCTTGGATCAAACATGTCCAATGGAGGTACCACTACATCTGAGATGATCTTGTAGCAAAGGGAGAGGCAATGATTTGATACATGCCTATAGAGGATATTGTTGTTGACATTCTCACCAAGCTCTCAACTAGGGACCAACATTGAAAGTTTGTCAGAGCTACATATAGGACTATGGCTATGCTCAAGTGGAAGTGACAAAACCCCACGATCTCTGACCTTCCTCTTGTCAAAATATACCTCCTCTGACCTCTGACTTCCTCCAAGGTTGATATGCATCAAGTTCCTCAACTCCACTCCAGAGCATCTCACAGTTGACTGTTTCACTTAGTAAGGTCCTTTTCTTTCTTTGGACCTCACATATCCTATTCCAGACATTATGTTGAAGTTATGTCAGAGTTCACATGCTCTGATCTCTGTCACTATTTAGTCAGTCAACTTTCATCATTCCTTCCTCAGTTGATCTGCCACTACTGTGCAACACTGATTCTGGGTATCTTTACCTCTCCATAGTGCATAGATTTTGACAGGTTAGGAACCCCGCTGGCACCTCCAAACTTTCTCACTTACACTGAGCAACAAAACCATCCCAATGTTGGACATATTTTCATTGTTGAATGAACATCTGGTGATCTGTTGATTCTAGACTATTAACCCCAGATACCATTAGAAATCCCTAATCAAGGAATATCTAAATATATATACATTCATTAGGTAATTCCAGATATATCAGGAGATACAATCAAATCAATCACAGGTACTCATTGGGACAGTTTTGTTGCTGATGTCAAGGGTATCAGAAATTAGTATGTAGTGTGTCCTTCTTTGGCTTTGATGACCTCCTGAATTCTCCTGGGCATACTCTCAATCAATGATTGACACTGCTCCACTCCAATCCTCTCCCATTCTACTTGCACTCTCTCCCAAACCTCTATCATTCCTGCAGGTGGCTCCGAATACTCAGCTAGCCTTCTTTTGAGAAGAAACCATAGATTTTCTATAGGGTTGAGGTCTGGATACTGAGCTGGTCATACCATAACCTCATATTCATGGCCAGAAAACCACTCCTTGGCTCTTATGCTAGTATGCTTGAGATCATTATCTTGTTGAAAGATAATATCACCTGGGAAAAACCCATAATATTGGAGGGTTTGTTGAAACTCATCCTCCAAAATCTGCAAATAAAGTTCAGCATCCATCATACCATCAATTCTGCAAGCCATTCCAACTCCTTCCCAAGTCATACAACCCCATATCATCAATGATTCACCTCCAAACCTTATTGTCTTTTGCACCAATCTATCACTCAACCCCTCTTCTGCCTTTTTCCATGCCCATCTCTTGCCATCTGACCCAATGCGATTGATTTTAGTCTCATCTGACCATATAATGTGCTTCCAGTCCTCAGTAGTCCAGTGCTGATGACTCAAAGCAAAGTCTAATCTTGCTTGCCTATGATGCTTAGAGAGAAGAGGACATTTCGTGTTCACCACAGCCTTCATTCCTGCTTTTCTAAAGTGATGACGGATGGTCTGGAAGGGAATAGGATGGTTCTTGATTTTCTGAAGAGTTTGGAACACCTGAACAGCATTTTCAGCCTTTCTGATTCTAATGAGATGAATAGCATGTCAGATATCAGTAGGAGAAATAATTGATGGAAAACCTTCAGAGGACATTGGCAGGTTTGGATGACAATTTTCAGCTATTCTCTGTATGGTAGACTTGCTAAAGCCAGTAGAAGCAGAGATTTGATGAGTGGATTGACCCATTCTGTTCTATCCCATCCATTCAACTCAACTCCAGACTCTGACACAACTCCACACTAACTCCAGCACACTCTCCATCAATGTGTAACTCCATTCCTCCGGACTTGTCTTATATTCCCTTACATATCTTCCTTGTTTTCTATTTAGTTTAGTCTCACCTCTCTGTCCTATCCAATGCTGTGTAGCACAGCTCCAGCACTCAGATATCTGACCTCCATATTATACATCTACATAGCCTCCAACTTCCTCTGACTATATATACTCAAACTTTGTATGTAGAGACTTTAGCCTGAATATCATTTTAGACACTTTCCTCTTATCCTACTCCAGACTCTCCAATGCATCTCCAATCAAGAAGGCCATAACAGTGCAGAGGTGCAACACACAAGTCCTGCACCAAGCCTTCACCCCTCCAGACACAATTCTCTGGACCTCTGGCCATCTCTGACCATTTCTCCCCTTTGACCTCCGATCTCTGACCAGAGTTTGAGCAGAGGAGATCCAGTCTTAACAGTATATTCAGGCTTCTGTATGTACTGTCACTACTCTAATCATGACCCCTCCTCATCCACATCAAGACTTGTCTCAAAAGTCTTTCTCTAGGCATCTGAACAACTGCCTTTCTCATCTGAAGCAACTCTGCTTTTCTCTGGAGTTGTTCACCCAAGACTGACTTGTGGATCATCTGACCATGTTCTCAATAGCCTGTGCTACTTCCTCATTCATCCATACCTCTGTCTCAAGCACATCCACTCATTACTGATGACTGGTACTATCATCCTCAGTCCACTCGACCTCTGTTTGGAGATACACCAATCTCCTTACAACTCTGACCCCATCTCCTGTCCTCTAAACTCCCTGGCAGTCACCACTTTTTATGATGTCTCTGAGTGCCTTGATGGCATCTTCATTCCCATGACCTCCCTGATGTCTCCGAACTCCTAAGCTCCACACCACCAACATCCACCTCCTCAACTCCACTTCCTCATTACAGGGATACCACCTCTGATGCCTTGTGCATACCCCCTTTGGATTCCAGACACACACTTGATCAAGCACCACCAACTCACCCATGCACAATCTATTGATTGTATGGATATTGTAGTGGCACCTTTAGCCTGACAACTGGAGACCGAATGCCAATCCCTCCAACATCACCCCAGTCTCCAGTTTCAAGCTTCAAGCTCACTCTGACCTAACCAGCCACCCAGATGACCACCCTCCTCAGTTCTCTCAAGATTGATCAGACTTCATGTCTGATCTCTCTGGCTTGTGTTCACTTCATACAACACTCGCACCCCCACCCCTTTTTCCCTCTGCCTCATCTTCAATCCACTCCATATGCTTCTGGCATTCTGATTGCACTGTGCACCCCTGGATCATTCTCCACTCCATCCTCAGACCTACAGTCCACCCTCTGCCTGTGTCTGCCCAGTGCAGCACTGGCACCCCCCTTGCCCCTCCTTTTCCTTGGCCTCTAGTTGCTGTGTGTCAGAAGTCAAGTAACTCTTTCTGTTCATTTGCAGGGCTATTTCCTCAGACTCCATTCCCCTCCACACCTCCTCATCTCTGCTCTGACCCCTTCTGACTTCCCTGACCCACCTTCTGACATTGCCAACCTCTTTCTGCTCCAGATCCTAACTGTTACAATCATCTAATCTATTACATATGAATACTCTAAATCAGTTCCATGCAGTACAATTACCCTAGAAACTCTACATGCAAACCTAGACTCTATGACACACAAACTCTATGCATGATTCCATAACCCTACCCATGCATAAGGTATGATATCATATGCATCCCAGACTCTCCTAGACCATTCTATGCATTACCCATTACCCATACCCTTTACTACACCCTTGGACCTATTCATATACCATCTTCCATTCTTCCACACCTTTGCACATGAGGCATGTACAAGGCTGTTTCATGCTTCCATATGATCATAGGTACATTAAATACATGCACAGGCAGCATGAACATCTTAGATTAGTACACCATAGATACAAACACACATGTAGGATATAAATGCTTGAATAAAATCCACCAAAGGACAGTCTTGTCCTCTTGGTGTTTCCTCAGCATCAAAGTCATTGACTCATCCTTCTCTCTCTTCTCTACTTGGCTCTTGAGCGACCTAGAGCCTTCAGTGGTTCTGAGTTATTTCACTAACAAGATTGGCTGGAGTACCTTTGAAACATGGCCAATTCAGATTTGATGGCATCACCTCCCACCTCCCATTGTCTCCATCTTCCAGAGTTGCCCTCATGCACTCTCCTTCCTTTGCTTAAAGTCGCTCTGTGTGCTCTGTGAGCTTCCACTCTCCCCTGCTCCTCCATCCCTCTGTCCCCTTCTAACCTTGTTGACCACTGCCTGACACTCCCAATGTCCACTCACTCTGGATCCTAACCTGATTTCCTGGAGCCTTTGGAATCTGGTCTGCTCAGAAAGCATTCACCCTCATTCTCCACCCTTTCCTGTTCTCACCCAGAGTTGCTTCATGTGCTCTGCAGCTTCCGATCTCACTGCATTCTGCTTCATCTTTCCCTCCACTCTGCTCCTCCATTCTCTGCACAGAGTCACTTTCACACACTCCATGGCTCTGCTTCTTCCCCAACATTCATTTTCTGTCCCCTGTCGATGCTGGGATGTCAACCCTAAGGGGGGGAGAGGGGGGGGGGTAGGAATTACTCCCATGCTTTCCAACCCATTCCTCTCACTCCTCACTTTCATCTGCTTCTCCCATCTGACACCATCTGACACCTCTCACTCTGACTTCCTTTGTCACTCTGAATCACTCCAGCTTTTCCAGGCCACCTCTGACCCTTTCCTTTCCCTGTCATTCCTTCATACCAGTTGTGTCATAAGCATATTCAACAAGGCTATTTACAGATTGAAGCCAGATCGACTACTCTGATCTCTTGCCATCCTCTGCCTCCCCATCCTCTGCTCCCTCTGCCCACTCTACTGCCTCCCTTGACACTGCTGTGTCCTCCTTGGCCAACTCAACCAACTCTCCCACAATCTTCTCAGCCTCCCATTCATTCTCCAGTTCCCCCAGCTCTCCATAAACCTTCTTTACCTTCAATTGCACCAGAGCGCTCAAGAGCACCTCCTGGTGGTCAAATGCATCATTTTGATGGACCCCTATGTCCTGGATCTTCCAAAGCACCTTCAAAAGGGCTTCATCTACCCCAGACCCTGATCCACTTCCATCCACCTCTGGCTGTGCCTTTTTCAGTGCATTCTCTGACTTCTCTGACCCCTCCACCCTCTTCCACTTCTGTGGCTCCACCTTCTCCTTGCCCAGCCTCTTACATCTCACCTTCCCTTTATGGCACTCAATGCATGAAGTCAACTTACCTGGCTGAAGAACACACTCAAGCCCATGCTCATCACATCTCTGGCAGTCTGCAAGGATCACCTCATGCTCCTTCTCTTTCCTGGAGCTCAGCCCTGCCTGTGCCTGCTCCTTCAACCTTCATTAGCTGCCTCTGAGTTGCTGAACAAGCAGACTCACCTGTCTCTGCCTCTGCTCTCACACACACCTCCTCCTCTGCCTTCCTCAATGCCTCCTCCACCTTCCTGCATACCTTCCCCTCCTTCCTTGCCTTCCTCCACCTTCTCTGCTTGGCAGCCTTCATCTCCCACATCCTGTTGTTGTCATCCTCACAGTCTGCCAGGTGATCATTAGACCAAGACTTGATATTGTTGATTTTAGACATAGATGGTAGTGGTTGGAGATCAACCCTGTTTCTGACTCCATCATGACCTTATACCCCCAGTTCAAACTCCAAAGCCTCCTAACTCTGTGGTCCATAAAGGCCTTCAGGGGTTCAGGCCTAAGAAGAAGATACTGTCATATCTCATCCATTCAACTTAACTCTGGACTCCAATACAACTCTGCACACAACTTCACCACACTTTCAATCAATATGTAACTCCATTCCTCCAGACTCTTAGATTCCCTTATGTATCTTCCTTGTTTTCTATTTAGTTTAGTCTCCCCTTACTGTCTTATCTGATGCTGTGTAGCACAGCTCTAACACTCAGATATTTGGCCTCCATATTATACATCTACATAGCCTCTGACTTCCTCTGACTATATATACTCCAACTTTGTATGTAGACACTTTAGCCTGAATATCATCTTGGACACTCTTCTCTTATCATACTCCAGACTCTCCAATGTGTCTCCAACCAAGAAGGCCATGACAGTGCAGAGGCATGACACACAAGTCCTGCACCAAGCCTTTATCCCTCCAGACTTCCAGCCATCTCTGGCCATTTCTCCCCTTCGACCTCCAATCTCCAACTGGAGTTTGAGTGAAGGAGATCCAGTCTTAACACATTCCCAAGAAAGCAATAATTTGATTGATTTGATCAACAGAGAGGAATTTCATGGTGGTGAATGTGAAGAAAGAAGTGGTATTTATGTTTGTTTGGGTCATGTTGAAGTTCATATAGATCACATGACCTAGTGCATATGTAATATCCCACTAGAATATTCAAATTTTATATCTTTAGAAGTCAGCAACAAAACTGTCTCAATGAGTACCTGTGATTAATTTGATCATATCTCCTGATATATTCGGAATTACGTAATGAATGTATATGTATTTGAATAGCCCTTGATTAGGGCTTTCTAATGGTACTTGGGGTTAATAGTCTAGGATCAACAGATCACCAGATATTTACTCAACAATCAAAATATGTCCAACATTGGGACAGTTTTGTTGCTCAGTGTAACTCCAAGTGTGCTTGCTTAACTTTGAACAAATCTGGAGTGACCCTGATGGTTGCTCTGTTATTTCTATTTGGCCCCATGATGCCACACAATCTCATCTAACTCCATTTCTGACACCATGTTGTCAAATAACACCATTACCACTGTTGAATGCCCCATTCTCACAGGCCCTTTAAACTTCCAAATCTGGAAATGCCAGATTACCGAAATCCTCCACTGTGAAAACATTCTCACCATTGTTCTTGAGTCTGACCCAACTCCTACCAACTCCAATCTTATCTCCAAAATTACCTCTTTTAACTCTGATTGTTAAGACCAGATCTCCACTGCTCAAACCACAGTTGGGGATCAGAGGTCGTGGGAGAATGAATGGCTGGAGATGGCTGGAGATTCAGAGAATCACATCTGGAGGGGTGAAGGTTTGCCCAGGACTTGTGTGTCATGCTCTTGTACTGTCACAGCCTTCTTGGTCAGAGATGCATCAGAGGAATTCTGAAGGAATAACAAAGGAGGATTCTAAGATAATATTCATGCTAAGGTATCTACATATAGCTTTTCAGTATATATATAAGAGATTGGAGGTGTCAAGATCCATATAGTGGGCTATATAGTGGGCAAAGATACACACTACTCAGCCAGATGCCCAAGAGAGCAATCACAACTACTATATTTACCTGTAGAGTGGGGAAAAACACCCAGTATTACTAGCCATTGATACAACTATAGGTAAATGGATGAAAAGAGTCTCACCTCAGCCAGATGCCCAAGAGAGTAATTACAACTGAGGTGAGTTGAAGAGAACAAAGGGATTAAGTAGTGAAATGATATGTGGGTGTCTAACTCTGGAAAAATCTGGCCTAGAGTTAAGCAAAGGTAAGCAAACTATATTTGAAATAGCTCAAGATGAGAAAGGAATGGTTCAAGAGAAATGAAATAAGTCATAAAATGTGTAAAAAATGGTACAATGCAATGAGACATATTTCCAAAACAGATAGATGCAACTCCGGAGTGAATAGAGCAGAGCATGTATAAAAAGAGGGTGGAGTACCCTTAGAACTGTACCAGAGTTGTACCAGAGTTATACTTTGACAGGAGGCTATGTAGATAAATAAATTGGAGGTCAGAGAGATCATAACTGGAGCAGTGCACCAGGTGTGCAGTTTTCAAGAGCTGTGCTGCACAGAGTTGGGGGAAACTGAGAAGCAGGACTAAACTAAATACAGAACAAGAAAAGTATGTAAGGATATCTAAGACATGTCTGGAGTTCTGAAGTTCTAGAGTTGGTGAGAAGTTACCAGAGCAATGTGCAGAGTTATTTCAGAGGTTGGAGTTGAATGGGATATGATGCTAATACCTGGATGAAACATTGATTTAGCATTTGGCATCATATTTCTGATAATCTCCTGCTTTGAACACAGGCACATACCACATCCAAGGTACTCTATGATGCCCTGCTTCAACACCACAAAGCCATCCATTCATTATCTCCAGGTAACTTCAACATCACTCCACAATCACCTCTCTCATTTTCAAGTTATTTCAACTCCACACACAAGACCTTCAAGCACTCTGCCCACTCCACTCCACAGCACAGCAGCCCATATGGTGATGCTCTGGGCATTGCTCCAGAGGAGGAGAAGGAGGAGGAACATCCAGACCTCCCCAGAGCGCTCCTCTGCAGGCCTCTAAGGCCATTTTTGATATGCTATCTCACTATTTTCTCATTTTATCTTGACAGATTGCTATACAATCCAACTCATTCTGGTCAGAGTAAGTTAGAGATTATCAGAGGAGGTCCAATTGTGCCTTCTTCCATAGGTATTTAATTTCACCTTCATCCTATGAACTCCCTCACTCATCTTTGCCACTCCTATGCAGTGGCTGAGATGAGCTCTCTGTTATTACATGCCATAATGTAGTTAATCTATGTAGTGGGCAATCTGCCCCTTTACTTAGTTTTGATACCACCCATTATCATCCATCACTCTGTCTAATGGCATATAGAGATTTCACTGAAACACCTGACTGCCTGCATGTTGTGGGCAATGAGCAGATAAACATGTCCTGATCCTTACTGCTACATTACCCAATCATTACCCATTTACTTTTGAATAGTCGATCAGCATCATAAAATAAATTGTTTTTTGATTGCAATAACATCACCCTTAAAATATCAACTATCATGCCAGCATGAAAATAAAAACAGGTAACTTGTCAGTGAAAGATCACATAATCACAGACATTATGATGGACACAGAATGTAATTCTGCAGATTTAATTTTAATCAGTCCTAGATTTGGCTTCACATATGAACTGGGGCTAAATATTTGAACTACTGAGAAAATAAAGTATCTACACTTATAAAGGTTATGTACATGTTTTATGTTAAATTCCAATTTCAAATGCATTTGAAGTAGCCCAAAATATTGGAATTAGTAATGTGTGGGAAGCACCTCTGAGAGTTTCTCAAATTTAATTTTGGAAAGATTCTAAGCTTACTTTCCTTTTTCTGCCATGTTTTTATCAAGGATATGTCACTCAATCATGATTCTGTGGAGGTCTAGTAACCAGTATGATTCAAGGGGTCCTCATAACATCCACACCATGCAGGTTTAACACAGAATCTGCCTGATGTGGCATAGCCTTTAATTGGTGTAACACTCCTATCTATTGAACTCAAACTGATTACAAGGAGTGAAAATTTCTCTCTAAACACTGTCAGCATGAAATGAATAGCCAGTGCAGTTTGTATCCAGGAAGCTGCAGCCATGCCTGTGTGACTTGTTAATGTCACATGTGGTCTAACCATGCCCAGTTGTCAACAGTGACATTTGGCTGGGCTTCACAGAAGACTATACTTGGCAGGTTGGCTACCATCCCTATTCATGGTGAGCATGTATCATGCAGCCTATCATAGGAAAACTGATTTGCCATAGGAGGCCCACTTGCATTACAAGGTGCACACTGCTCATTGACTGATGATCCAAGCATTCATTATGCCATATAGGCATGCCAGTGTAAATATGCTAGGAAGCCCAGAGTAGGTTTCCTGAGCAGTAAATGTTGGGTGTGAGCAGAAAACTCGACCCAAAAAGGTTCACTCAACTGTAGAGCTGGAAAATCAGAGTATGGACTTCCCCATGACAGTAGGGCTAAATCCTGAGTATAAGAATGGTTGAAATTTGTGGAACGTGACTTGAACAGTGCAGAAATGATAGGAAACAAGTCCTCAAGACTTTAAAGGATGATCAAAGGCAATGAGACTTGACTGAAACTTTGTACATATCAGGGAACACTATGTAAAGTTAGATACATAGACAGGAAACTATAACAATGCAAAAAACACTTTTTACATGACTGATGGTATCAAGGGGGTCAGGTCTGGTGGACTCCCACCCACTCTCTTAGGCTCTATGTATAAAGGAAAAGGAATTTGAAACTCACCTGACATGAATCCTGTGAATACCACATAGTTCAACACTGGAAACAGGATGGACAGCACTCAGAGTTTGAGAAGAACACTTCAGAAATAGCTTTATTGGCTTTAGGAAGAACTCAGGAGCTGGAAAAATGGATGAATTGCACCATAGGAGCCTGTGGTCTCCTACATCCATGGGGGACCTAAATACTGACTGTCCTCAGTCAGCACTGCTATGCTTATATAAGGTGAAGTTGGAGCTCAGTGTCAGTTGTCCCCTCAACCAGATTTGGAGATCAATAGCCCACTTAGAACAATGGCTTGGCAATTCCTGAACACACATCACAACATCAAAACAATCAGATACAGGCTTTCTTTCTTCTATCCACTCCATCCTTGCCACATACAGTGACTCAAAAAGGTAATGCATAGCCATCTGATCACAGCTCTTCGTTTCCCTACTCCACCACTGTTGCTAGATTACCTCTACTTTGTGTTTGTATGTCTTCGGACATCTGTTGGCTCTCCAATCCATGCCTTTCTTTTGTAAAAATTACTCTCGACATCAACTGGTGGATCCAGCAATCAAAAATATGGTGTGCAATTCTTTTTTTGGGTGTAGGGTATGTCTATTTAGTGAGAGGATTTTTCGCCATCCTGCAACCCTCAACACTCCCAGCTACCCACATTCTCTTCCTTGAACTCACCACTATCTCTTACCATGATGAGGTACACTGGCCCTACCAAAAAGGCTCACATTTGCTGTGATCGTGCAGCTGGTTTGTTGGAAGTAGAGATGGCAAAAAAGTTTGGCCTGCACCACACCACAGTGAAGCAGATATTTGACAGATATGCTAAATCAGAGGCCTACTATAATGTCAAGTCCAAGACAGGTTGTCTTCACAAATTCATGACCCATGATGCTCATCTTGCTGCCCATGCACTTGCCTGCTGTGAAGCATGTGAAGTTGCCGATGTTCAGAGGAAGCTTTTTCCAGGCATCAACCCCGAGACCATTAGAACTAGACTGCAACAATGTGGCTTACAGGCCTATGTATGTCATGCAGTGCCTTACTTGTCACCCACACAAAAGAAGAAGCACTATGAGTGGGCAAAAGCTTATGCCCACTGGACAGCTGAGGACTGGCATGCAGTTATTTTCTCTGACAAATCAAAGTTCAATATTTTTGGATCAGATGGTTATCAGTGGCACTGGAGGGCCCCAGGGCAGGAGTTCAATGAATGTTTTATGAAGAAGGTGGTCAAGCATGGTGGCGGGAACATCATGATTTGGGGGTGCATTACGAGACAGGGGGTGGGACAGATTTGTCATATCGAGGATCATATGGATGCACCTCTGTATGTCCAGATCCTTGATGATGAGTTACTAGGGACCTTTTGTGACCTCAGGATCATCAAGAAGGATGTATATTTCCAACAGGACAATGATCCAAAACATACTTCAAAGCTTGCTATGGAATGGTTCCAGATGAAGAAGGTTGACAAACTCAACTGGCCATCAAGTAGCCCTGATCTCAACATTATTGAGCATGTCTGGGAGTATTTGGAACATTGTGTGTGTACTAGGTCACTGCTGCCATGCAACCGTGCTGAGTTATGGAAAGCTTTGATAGAGAAGTGGGGTCAGATTGAGGACAAGTATATTGCAGGCTTATACGAAAGCATGCCCCATCATGTTCAAGCTGTTTTAGAAGTGAAAGGTGGGCACACTAAATACTAGACAGTTCATGTTGATATCTCTCAAATCAATTTTGCTACATTGTGCGCAATCTCACCCATTCGTGATTCAAAAAAGAATTGCACAGTACTTTTTGGAAAGATTGCTCACTCATGTTTGCAGATGTTAAGTTTGTTTGTTTTACAGTTCATGCTAATAATCTATATGGTGTTGGCTACAAAACATGCACACAATGACGTCATAGAGTGCTCAGGTTGAGGAGAAGAATATCAAACAAAATATTATATAATGTGGTGCATTATCTTTTTGAGTCACTGTACCTCCTTTACCTCATCTTTCTACCATGGCTGATCTCTTTGCCTTTCTCAAGGCCCTCAACAATGTGTTTATGATGGCAGACTTGATCAAATGGATGCATTAACACCATGCAAGACACATTTGTGGCCATGGTGGCATGCAAACCAGATGACAGGGATGATCTGTGAGAGGAACAAGTGGGCTGATGTGGGGAACTGCAACTCTATGGTGCATGGCATATCTTTACTTCTGGTTCATGTTCAATGTCCAGCATGCAGCATTACAGGCAGCCCTCTGCAAGGCCAACATTGTCAGGGCCATCTCAACTTGCCTTTCTCCTGACCTCCTTTGAGCTGTTGGTGCCATGCAAGAAGTCACAGAACAATGAAAGACTAAGGCGTGCATGGACCCCAAGTTGCAGTTGCCAATCTGAGCTCAATGGAGGTCAATTCCATGAAGCAAAACTGACTGAAGCATCCTTCCTGGTGTAAAACTTCTAGAAACTATGAAGTGGAACTCCTAAGCTAATAAAAAGGGTGTGAGTGCAATTCTTGACCCAGAAGATTGTGAAGAGATAGAGAAAAAGGGTTAGAGTGAATAGGAATGGCTTACCAATGTCCTGAGAAAGCTGGAAAATAAGAGTCTGACTCCTCCCCATTTGGTAGGGCTAAGGAATCAACTATGGAGTTGTCAGGAGTTGTCAGGAGTTGCAGAATTGGACTGGAGTTGAAGGGAAATGAAGGAAATTGAACTCGGAGACTTAGGACCGATGGTAGATGGTGGAAATTAATTGTAGAACTAAGTTCTATCTACAAACCTTTAAGTCTGGGTATTCCTGAGACTGTTAATCATAAAGGAAACATGAAGGAATGAATGTAGATATGAAATAAAGGAATATCCTGATTATAAAACACAACTCTGACTCACAGATGACTTGTTTGAAGCACAGAAACAAAGGTCTGGTCCTCCATAGGTTGGAGTTCCGACTTGAAAAGACAGCCTGTGACTGTTGAGTCTCAGAAGAGCAGTGGAGGACTTCAGAGAATGGACAAATACTTGCAGGATGCAGGAATATCACTATAGGTAGCTACACCAGCACATGACATACCAACTTGAGGTCCATCAGAGGCTCCCACATTGACAATGAGCAAGGCTACCAAGAGTGACAACTTTGAAGGGGTACTTGTTCTGGCTCACAAAGTATGTTTCTCACCTTCCTTTCATGATTTGTCTAAGTTTCCATAGTGTTCTTGCAATGAAACAGAAGAGAAAGAAGAAGTGGCAGAAGACTTGGACAAGAAGGTCAAGGAGGGTTATTTGTATCCAGATCCCTTCCAGTTCTGCAAGAGCAAGTGGGTGCTGTGCATTGCAAAACAAAAGGGAATTTTCTGAAAGGCCTGTGGTGATGCAAAAGGGCACTGCAAATATGCTTGGAAGATGAAGGCTCAGTGGGTGGTGGAGGCATAGGAAGAGAAAAGGCCAGTGAGACCCATCCCTAGTAAGTGGATTGGTGAGAGGGCACCTTGGACACTAACTCTATTATAGTGTGCAGAGTCCAACCTTGGCCAATTACCAAAGAACTCCTTGAGGTTACCAACAATGAATCAGACCCTGGTCTGGTCATGAAAGGCAAGGAAAAGGCAAGGGTTGCAGAACCCTTGGTGAGAATGATAGTGATCTCATGGTGGGAACTACAAGAGCTCATGCTCCAATTTGCAGAGCTAGAGGCCCAGGTGTCATCACTGTGTCAGAGATGGCTGTGGAGAAGGTGAGGCATGTTTGTGCTGAAATCAAGGCAGCTGAGATCTGGGATCATATTGTGGCTGCTGTTAGAGCCATGCAGGCAAACTCCAGTATAACTCCAGAACTCCAGAGCTAGTGGTAGGACCTTGGCTTCACCATATGTGGTGCACCACTATTCAAGTCTTGGGGTTGTAGTCATGTACTTGTGGAGGATCAGAGGTGTGGAGTTGAGTCATCTAGACTCGGAGGTGAAAGGATACATCTATTGGAGTTCAGCAGAGATCTGAGCATCAAGCTTATCAAGGAGAGAGAACATCGAGTACTCAATTTGATATTACAACTGGAGATATGTACAGTGGAGATGGTACAGTGTATATAGTATGGAGTGCATCATATTTGTAAGGAAAGATGGATAATGAAACAGAGGTCAGGGATCTAGAGTGGCTCAAAAAAGTGTTCCAATGTTGGTGCATTTTGAAGAGATTGGTTAATTGTCAGTGAAGAAAACCAAACAAGTCTAAACACTTGCAGGACCGAAGGTAGTACCTGCTCTAGGCTTCCTAATCCCATTTGAATCATGTGATTTAGTTGTCATGCCACTAAGGTGCAGCCATTTTAAAATAACATGTCATTGGGACACTGGGTGACTTTCTGTAGCCTAATAATTCGAGGAATAGAATAGATTAGAATAAATTTCACCCCAAATGGAAATAATGCTGAGCTGCCAACACAGAAATGGAAGGCTTTGAAATTCATAGCCCTCCAATAAACCTTAATCTGAAGTCGGGGTCGGGCCCCCTTGAACAGATTATTTGTCACAGAATATCTGCATTGACTAGCCAATTTTGGCAATCAATGCCAGCGAAACTGCTTATGTCAGCAGTGCTGCAGCGCACCAAGCGCTCGTGCTTCAACTAACTCTCTAGTTAATGGTGGGTGCACACTACAGTAGAGTGTGCAAAACTAATCTGCTGACTGACGTTGACACATAGATGCTGTGCAATTTTTACTCTATGCTGATGTTCACCTGAATTTGTCCAGCATGCAAC